>JAJHUR010072617.1:0-10497 GCA_027495735.1 Lutjanus campechanus | reverse complement strand
CTGTTTTGGAAATTGAAGATTTTCATCTACCATCACATCCACAGGGTGGTGAGTATATAATACGTGGGTTAATCCTGGAAAGTGGAATATCGCTTTAATTACAGGTGAGCCAAACATGATCATCTGCCGGAACTGATTTCCTTTGCACACAGAAGCAGTTAGCCTTAATGGTACTGTGCCAATAGCCCTTTCTGGCAGAAATCTTGTTATTATCACTAAAAACATGATTTGTTTCTCCCCTCTAAACCTACCCCAGAAGGGCTTTTAAAGTGTTAAAAAGAGATTGGATGGTTACATGGACGCCGACTTGAGTTGAACAATGGGGGCGGGCAAAAAATATCGGTCTATATAATGTTTTAGGAGTGATGAGGTGAGGGGTAGGGGTTAATATTTTCTCGAAAATGACACATTTTGACCCATTATCACTTTAGTCTGTTATCTGGTGGTATTTATACTTATTAGTGAGGCAGAAGAACATCATTTCAACATTAATCAACATTATTATGAACATAATATAAAGGTCAAATAATGCAGAGGATAAGCAAGAATATCAGACATACCACAGTAGTAGCAGGAGTAGCAGTATTGACAGGTTATTGAAAGGTTATTGACAGGTTAGCAAGCTAACAAACCTTAACTTTAGCTTACTGGATTTCTGTGTATTTCAACAAACGTTAGCGGTTTGTCTTTGTACCTGTAAATGTTTCTTTAAGTTGGACGTCGAGTCTCTGGATGATGACAGTATTTTCACAGCTGGGAATCATAACTTGCACTGTACTGTGATGTTGTTGTTCCCCTTTTCTGATTTAAATGCAAAATGATGCCGGAGTTTCCATCCAGTGAAAGTATAAGCCATAATGATGAACAGCCATTGGCGACTGTTTTAACGTCCTTATCTTACATCATGTTTACACATGGATCGAGGCCGGTGGTCGTTTCACGTGTTGGTTTGTTGTGGTGTTGTGTCATAAAGTGTCACAATGCGTGCGCACTGTGCATGTGTCTGCTGCAGTGTAGTATATCCCGTTTGATTTTAAAATGTAATCCTGTTAAGTAATCCCCGTTTTTATCAAATATACCAGTAATCCGATTACATGTTTTTTTCCTGTACTGTAACGGATTACAGTTACCTTTTTTTGTAACCTAATTACGTAACGCCGTTACATGTAATCCGTTACTCCCCAAGCCTGTCTATTGTGGTGTTAATATTTTACACTTTAAGAGTTTGTTTGGTAACACTGTCATAGTGTTAATAATTTTAACATTTTCCAAAGTGTTAATTTAGCACTTAACCAGTGGTTCCCATATAAACCCTGGGTCAGTGTTAATTTCAACTCTGAGGGTGTTAAATTTGTGTTTTCAAATTTGCAGTGTATGACCTTGATGAGATCGCCACCAAATTGCACAAAGTTATTAGACTAGAGAAGCTATACAGTTATTAGTTATTTTCAGAGATCATGCTTGATGAATTGAAGAGGGCAGAAGAGGTTAAACTTTTCATCAGACACAAAAGCTCCACAAAGGGTAAAAGTAGTCAGTTGTTGGAGGCCCAAAGACTAATGCCCCATTTACACGTACACGGCTATTTTTAGAAACGGACATTTCACCCTCTCCGTTTTCAAAAATAATTCCATGCACACGTATCCGTTTACAGAAAACTTTGCGTTTACACGAACGCGTGTATGTCTGCTGCGAACGGACATGAAACTCACTGAGGAAATCATGACACCTGAAAACTGGGTATGTAGGACAGTTAATGGGGTCAAATCCTCATTCAGTGACACCTTCAATGCAACTTGTGTGGAACAGTAGCCAGAAGTTCAAGGGAATGAGCATAGTCTGCTAAAGGGACCGGATGTTCTCAACCCAATCAGAGCTGTTCTGTTCAGATTCAGAGGAAGTGTGTATGCAGCTCTAGGGGACATCAAGAAAATGTAAGTCTAAGTTTGTAGGGGTGTGAAATGCATCTCCACAGATTCCTCTGAAGGAAGTCTCCAGACAAAAAGGAAAGGAGTTAGAAAAATGGTTAGAGAGCTGACCCTAGAAATCTGGGATAAACTGTTCTCAGAGGGCCTCAGGGAAGCCTGGAAGTATGTCTAAATAGAGACAGCTATGGTTGCCTTTGCAAACAGTGTTGACAAGAAGGCTGGGCCAGTTTGAGATTCAACATTCGCTGACATCATCACAAGAGGCTGGGAGACTGGGGTTCCTGAAGTATCCATAGAGGAGTGGCCTCAAAAGTCATCTGGAAAAATTACAGTGCATGCCAGTGAGAGTTTTAGGAAGCTAAAGAAAAAGACATTCTCAGCCACGTGGACAAGGACTCAAGCAAAGACAATCCAGAGAGAGGCCAGGAAGTCTTGTTTGTTTCTTTGGACATGCACCATATGATGCTGGTAGTTGGGGTAGAAAGAAAAAAAATACTCGGAGACTTACTATTTCTGCCTTTGTTTTCAATTATTGCAATAGAAAGCTCAAATTTGATTTTTTTATTTATTATTGCAATTGTGACATACAATGCATGGGTGTCTTCATTGCTGGTGTAGCAGCATAGAGGTGCTTATGTAATTTGTCACTGCTTGTAATGAGCGCCGCTGACAGCTGCCAATGAGGTGGGCTGGTATAAAAGCGGCAGTCCTCCCACCAGTTCTTCCTTTTTGCGCCCCCGTCGTCGCCTCTGCGTCACTTCCAGGTTAGAGGTCGTTTGGCCCGATAGGTATGGCTGCACGCTGCTTCACCTTGCTGGTCGTTTGTGTTTGTCAGTGTGTTTAAAGCATTGGTGTTGTGTTGTAGGGCGACTGCCTGTGTGCTGCTCCGGCCCCCTGTATGTGCTGCTGCGTTTGTTTGGCTGTGGTAAGTGTCCTCTCTCTTCGCGGTATGGTTGATGTTTCAATTGTTGGATGTAAATATAATTAATTATAGAGTGTGGTCTAGACCTACTCTATATGTAAAGTGTCTTGAGACAACTTTGTTGTGAATTGGCGCTATATAAATAAAATGTATTTGCTAGTGTGGTTGCAGGTAAACTCTCGTGGCTGCCTGGAGTCCTCTCTCCCTCCCTCCTCTCATGTGAGTGTGTCCATTGCTGCTAAAAAGGTATGTATGTGTATCATAGCATGCACCGCATCATGTTCAGTGTATTTAGCCATGCTAATAGTATTTGTCTTGGTTAGGTGTTACTGTAGCCAGCTTATTAGGGCCGCTGCTGTTTTGTCTCCTGCTTTGTCTCCACCACGGCTGCTGCTCTGTCCCCACTGCGTCTGCTGTTTGTCTCCGCTGCTGCTTTCTTATAAGACGCTCAGCAGCTCTGCTTCCACAAAATAGACATTTTGGTTACCCTGTCTCAACGTCCGGTGCGGGACAGTTGCTCTGCCGCATGTCGCGGGCCGGGGCACGGTTTTATATTAGTTTATATTAACTGAATGAATGTGTGAAAGTGTGGGTTTACACTATTAATTTTGGGTTATCTGCAGGTTTATTTGTATGTTTTTGTTTGGGTTGAACCTGATTTTGTTTGCTTGTGTTTTTCATTTGCTAATTGATTACTTAATTAATTTAATTAATTTGGAAGACTTTCTATATGTAATTAGGTAATTGTTTGGGTTTGTTTCCTTTTCTTTAGCCTTATTTCTTTTGTTTGTTTTGTTTACATTTGCTTGAGTTGTTCTAATTGGGCAGTTATTGGTTGATATATTTTGTTAAGTTTAAGCTTGTGACCTGCCCATTACTTATAATTTTTGTTAGGTTTTGATTTATTGATTTTGTTTTGTTGCAACTCCACTAATTTGTTTTATTTTCCCCCTTTTCAGTTGCTGGAGGCCGGTGGTGGTGGTGCTGGTGATCTGGTGGTGGCATCCCTCCGTCTTGTCTGCTGTGTTCCTGGGAGTGGGTTACTTCACTGAGAGTGTGTCTGCCACGTGTGCCCAGTGATATAAGTTAATTTGTCTTTATTTTGGTGGATCTTTCCCCTGCACTAGCTCGTCCATCTACTAGGCCTCAGCCCTGATTAGGCTTTTCCCCTCCCTGTGAGAAGTTTTAATTACTGTTTTTACACGAAAAATGACTGTTTAATCAAAGTGTATTTTTATAACTTGGAACCACGTCTCATGCCTTTTGAGTAAACAAACCTGTGTGCCTTGTATTGAAGAAGTAATTCCCTGGGTGAAATTCCTAGGGTAGCGTTGTTGACAATATTAGCTTTATATCCTTTCACCTCCTCCTTGACACACTGGCCCAAGAAGCCCTCAAAGTGAACCATGAAGGAGTAGCAGGAACTCTTTTCAGAATGACACAAAAAGCCTGGGGGATAAAAGGTGCAGCCTGCCACTTGAGTTTACAACCATGGACCTGTTTGGCTCTTATGAGATCAGATCAGATCAGATGATGGAAAATGGAGGGAGAATGGACAAGAATGGAGGAAAAGAGGCAATCTCAAAGTCAGGGGAATTGTCTTCTGCTACATGGCTTCAAGAGGCATACACACTTATATTGTTGTTGTAAAGTCATCCAAAGGATTCCTGCTGGCCTATGTGAGATTCCATTCACATCAGGAATCTTTAGTCAGATCCTAATAGAAACTTTGTGGGGACCAAACCTGCTCTCGAGAAACTTCACAAATTTCTGAACCAGATGCACAGGTCTAAGCTAGAAGATAAGGCTGCCCAGTATGGAACAAACTCAATTTGAAAGATCCAACCTGCAGACTCCATCTATGAGGATGTCCCCTGTTTGTGCAATCAATGCAATTCAATGGAATGTGTTTTGTCATCAACTACTTTGCTAATATTTTTCAAACACTGAGGACAAGTCTCTGCTCTCTAATTGGCAGGACACAACCTCTGAGCTGAATGTGCACACTGCACAGGCTAATGGTTGTAAAATGTACACACAAAGCAAATCATAACTTTTTAATCAAAACTATTTTATTAGAAAAAAATGATGATAATGTAGCCAGCTGGACTTAAATGAATTGTCATGTTTTGACAGCAGTCGGTGCTTATGGACAGTGCTGCCTGAAGGCAAGGTCTCTCTCTCTCTCTCTCTCTCTCTCTCTCTCTCTCTCTCTATCCATTTCAGTGGCTTTTTTCTCTAAAATTGTCACAGTAGAGTTTTTGCTTGAGATTATGTTGTTGCCTGTATGTCTGTTCTAAGCAGGCTGAGTATAATCTAGGCTTGGTCAATGTCATGAGTAAGAACAAGTGCAAATGAGTCACATGTCTGCAGTCGACAGGAGGATTGCAAAGACAGGGTACAGAGGGATAGCTAAGGATGGGAACAAATGTGAGCGTCACTGACCTCCCCAGATACTCATCAGTTCAGCTGAGATAAACAACAAAACAAAACATCTTTATAAGTAGCTCACAAACACTTGGTTCCAAATTTTGGATTAGCTGAGGTTTCCTAATGATGCCTACAGATCGAGATGCTGTGGTGGGAAACCGAGTCTTTACGTGCTGAGTGCACATCTGCTAGAGTGTGTGTATGTGTGTTTGCCCCACCCACACCCTGCCATCCCCCATGTTATCCCTTCTGACCTTGTTTAACCTGGAATCCAATCAGATTTGTGCAAATACCGGAGGGCCCGTCAGATGTGTCAGCCTCAGCTCGCTACGGACTTCACGGCCAGATGTTCACTACGGCATCTGCACTGCGGTGCTTAAACTATCTCACTCTGTGTATGTCACTTTCCTATTATGTCCATCCCTCATTTTTTCCTAATGTCTTTTGACTTTTGACTATACTTCTTTGCACATACATATTTATGGCATTAGTTTGGAGCATTCAGTGCTGATAAACCAATCATGATGTTATACTTTATTGAGTAGTGTAATGTCTGTTTCCTTGGAGTTCCTGCTAGGTTTTAGTTTGGTTTAGTTTGGTTAGTTAAGTGACCCTCCTTTTTCATGTCTAGCAATGATAGATACTGTATATGTAGTTGTTGCTCATGTTGACTGAGCTTTTATCAGAGGCTGTATTCATTAAGTGTTTGTCTTAAGGGAGTCCTCCTAAATAGCAGAAGTTCTTAGCAAAAAGTTACACTGATTCAGCGTATTGAAGGATGCATTAGCCTGCATTTGCAGCAACTGTCCCCTACTGATTCTCTTCCTGGTACATAATGCTCCTCAAACAGCAGCCTTGGGTGACCAGCAGGATACAAGAGTCAGTTGTTCAGCCTCGAGGTGGCATCAGAAAATCACCTGTGGTTTTTGTGCAAGACTAACAACACTGGTCATGAAGCTTGCTTCAGTGTTCTGGAGACTATTCCACACTTGTCATGACAATGCGATGATCCTGAGGCAGCTCCAGAGAAGGTTGAAAGCACAGAAAGCAGGAATTTTGAGCTGGGATCTTTTTTTTCCCTTTTTTTTTTTTTTTTTTTTGCATAAAATATACAATTTCAGTTAATATTCTCAATCAGTTAATCATAATTGGTCATTTTCAATTACTTTTTAAATTTATTATTTGTAATTTTTCAATAGAAAGAACTAGACTAGAAAGTCCACAGATAAAAACCAACATACATGGATTTTGTGTTGGCAGCCAGAAACGAGCACAGACTGACTGACTTTACTAAGTAAATACAGTGACAACACAATGTTACAGTTACAGTTTAAGGATGGTTTAAGCTAATATCGGCAGATGTTTTGTTTAGACTGAAATAGCCAATGAAAGTGGAGCAGCATTACCAGGACATGAGACAAGGTGAGCTCATGGGATGGATACTTCATTATAAGCAATCATTTCACACTGAGGTGTAATGGATTATGTAGTAACCACCAGTAAGCTGTTTGGTGTCAATAGATTTATTGCAATGTCAAGATTCATATGATATGCGGTATCTTAAGAAGCCTGAAACTGCCTTCAAAAGGCAGTCATGTTAATGCCAGATGATCCACTCGGTAAAGCTACGTGAACCAAGAATTGATCAGTGGGGCAGAGGATGAAAGATAAGACACTATATATCAGCTTACCCTGTTTTTTATGTTAGTGGTGCATTCTATTTTTACTTATTTTCTTCATAAATAACAACATTCTGAAAAACATCTCTTAAAAAAGTAGTCTTGAAAAAGGGGTATGTCTCACGGTCAGGTTAAGAGGCTGTGTCAATCCTGTATATACAACTTGTTTAAACACTGTTTAACGATAGTTTAAAGCAGTGGTTCACAAACTTTTCTGACACACCCCCTTTCAGAAGGGGAACAGGCTGAAATATGTTAATGAGGAACAGGTTCAGGTCTGTTTCAGACAGAATGTTGTTGATAAGTTGATAGCCTCAACTTTTCAGGCAAGATTAAAGTGCTGGTACAGATTGATGTGTACAGTTGTTGGCTCAATTATTAGTAAAAAGCTTTCAACGTGACAGATCAAAAGAAAAAGGGAGTCCACAAAGACTGCTTATGTAAAGGGCACAGAAATTTGTCCTACACCCATTACTACATCATCCAAACTACACAGAAAACACAAGAACTACTATGGAGACATAGAACTGAAACTATTAAAGCTTTTATGAACAAAGTTGAGTGAATGCAGAGGAAACGTTGCCTATACAACAGTCAGTTTGTGAATATTATCAGTAATTCGTTTAGTTTTGCTCTCCATCCTGAGGCTGTGCTAGTTGTACTTATCTTCAGTGCCACGTACCAGGTGAGATGAGGTGAAAATCCTCTTCAGGTCATGGTTAGTGAATGATATTATGCAGGACACACCGTGGCTTATGTAAGCTCCAGGTTAGTCACATTCTCCATCTCTCACTCGGCCTCTGTGAGATGAGATTAATTCGGCAGTGACCATGCAGCCTCTGCCTCAGTGAGACATGATGTTCGCTCTCTGGCTGCAAAATAATCTGAGAGCTGGATCAGAAAAAGTGGAAATCGAGTTTTAGTGTAATGCTCTGGGCAGCTGCCCACTGAGATCTCTATCTATCTCATTAATTCATGTTTCTGTGATTTGTCATAATATCTTTATATCTCCCAATCTCCCAGCAAGGATCTTGAATGACACTCTCCCAGGACGTACAAGAGAAAATTCTTGCCTCCATCTTAATCTTCAACCAGCACTGGGAGATATATTTAAATACACCCTGTAGAGCAGCTGATTCTGTCCATCATACTGGAGCTTCTGCAGATTTACATCAAGTCATGTTTGTGCTCCGAGTCCTGTTTCAAAATCCCTTCAGTCACTTGAACCATACTGTACATTTACTGTATATCATCTATGGAGCCCAGGAGGTGTGATAGATGAAAAGAAATAGAACTCTCGGATTACTGAATGAGAGAAATTTGTATTAATTGTGCTGTGCACATATCTATGTCTGATCCACACGGGCCCAGGATTTTTTCTTTAGAGGAAATTAACCTTTAGAAAATAGTTTTAAAATTGTTGCTGAAAGAGTCAGACAATTAAACTGTTGTTCATGATTTCTGTGTTCAGGATTTTTTGGGCAGACTTGAAACATGGCTTGGCCACGCCCTCTAAATAGCAGCCCCTGAAGCATGTTCCACCGACAAAAAAATCAGAACACACATGTATCATGCCCAGTGTGTGCCATCTAGACTAGTTTTTGATCAAAAGTTATTAAAAGATTTAGCTACCGTAGCAATCTGATGTAGCAATCTACATCAAACTTTATGTTTGATAATAATAACAGTCCCGCCCTGAACACATTTACATGATGATATTCAGTCATAGTCATAGTGCCACTTACTGGCAACAGGAAATGACATGTTTTGGGCTCTGATGTGTTCCTTCAAGCAGGTTCACCATATCCAACTCAAATCTGGTCAGAAAGGCCTTGAGACCTTGTTAACGCTGTATTGTGAAGATTGTGATGTATCGCCAGGTAGTGTTGCCATGACAGCATGCTGAACCATGTTTCGCCAAAATACAGGAATCTGTATTAACTTCAGTGTACATGTGCCATTTTGTTCCATTATATTCAAGAGAAGACATTTTCAAAACTCTGTGACTCATCAAAAATGTCTAGATGGATGAGAGGGAAAATGGATTTGGGGGTGAATATCCCTTTAAACATTTTAGGTACATTTCTGTGCACGGTTGGAGATTTTGCTGCTCTGTACAACTGGTGTCTTTAAAAAGAGTGCTAGATGTTTCATGACCACAGTCACACATGCTAACAGCCATTCACACTCACCTGCACAGGTTCATTTAATCTGCAGTCAAACACACCCAAACAATTCACATGATACTATTTGTTTGATATGAATCTTGTTAATTTGCTTGTATCCTCACACTGTTTAAATGGAGTGAACACATTCTCACACTGTTTAAATAGAGTGAACACATTCTCACACTGTTTACACTGAGTGAACACATTCTCACTCTGTAGGGTTAAACATGTTATTTTCTGTTATATTAACCATGTGTTTCTTTGTCTTTGACTTACTGTGGTTGTTGGGGGCGGTTCACTTCCTGGTTGAGCAAAAGGTGTGTCTTCTTCCTCTTCTTCTTAGTGTTTTATGGCTGTTGGCAAACAACGTTATGGTGCATTGCCGCCACCGACTGGTATGGAGTGTGGATCGGGAATCTAACTTACTGTACTAACTCAAATTTTTTTTTAAAAAGAAAAAGAAAGAAAAAATAGACAAATAAATAAAGTTCTATTCTCTTAATCAAATTCATTCTCCTAAGGTAGTGTAACAGTGCATCATAACATTTCTCACTTGAACTTCCCTGTAAAATATCTCAGGGTCCAATCTCGACTTCATTTCTGTGAGGTTCAAAATTAGTTCCCTTCTCTCGCCACCATACTTTGGACAATAAAGTACAACATGTTCTATGGTTTCCTGTTGGTCACAAGAGTCACAGTTTCCTGAAATATGTTTCTTTGTTTTAAAAAGAGTACTGTTAAGTCCTGAGTGACCAAATCTTAATCTTGATATCACAGTTTCCTCTCTGCGGGATCTTGCTGTCTTTCTCATTACTCCAACTTGTCTGTGAATTCTATAGAACCATCTGCCTGTTCTTTCTTCTTCCCATTGCTTTTGCCACCTTTCTTTTAAATTGTGCTTAATTTTGGTCAAAAAGGTGTGTCTGAGGGGTGGAGCCTCTTAAATCTGAAAGCCAGCTCATCAGACCAAACCATGTGCTGCCGAGTCAGAGGGGGGGGGTCAGGCTTTAGTTAGTTTTTGCCTTATATCAGTTGTAATTGGCGTCCATCTTGTTTTCCCCATGTGTGTTATTTGGTTTGACTTGGTCACAATATATGTTCACTGCTGCCCCTTCCTCAGTCAGAGAGACAGCTGCTCCATGAAAGAGGCTTTTTATGGACTCACAGGTACATTCAGGAATTAATTCATTGTATGAAAAGTGTTAATGTTAGAGGTGAGAAATGGAGGATAACCTCTTTTACTTTTGTAACTTTCCAAAACGTTATTCTGTCTCTGGTCTGAAGTCACATGTGTATTTAAAGCTTTTGTCCAGTCTGCACAAGACAGACTTCATCATACTGTAATGTCTAGTGTCATTTAGTTTATTTGA
>JAJHUR010072615.1:12588-29274 GCA_027495735.1 Lutjanus campechanus | reverse complement strand
GCTACACAAACAAACTGAGCAGCCCAGAACAGACATCTCTGTCTGAGAGGGAGAGTGGGAGAGCAGTTTGGTGAATATCAGTCCGTCTTCCCTTTTTCGGACAGACACACACACACACACACACACACACACACACAAACACACGCACGCACAGAAGTTTAGTTCAATTTAAATGCAGCCTTTGACGCAACAGGGCAGAGTCTGAATTATAAAAGGTGAATCCGCCCAAAATACAAATTGACTCTTTGTAAATGGCAACTGAGGGAGAGGAAGGAGAGGATGGAGGGAGGAAGAGCGATGATAGAAGGATGCAGTGAAGGGGTCAGAAGGGAGGAAGCGACGGATTAAAAAGAGACAAAAGCAGAAACAAATAGCCAAAGTCGTATTTCATCCAACACGTGTGTGAATGTGCGGTTCTACGCTTGTGTGTGTTTTCCCTCATCCTCACTTGTTCTCTCTGTTCTCCCCTGCATCGATCTGTCCCTCCTCTCCTTTTCTTCTCATTCTTTTTCCTTCATTTCCCTTCTTTTCCTCAAAGGACAACTCACCTGATACACAGGGATCGATACACACCTCACACACACAAAAGCTGCCAGGCCTGGACACACAAACACCCACACAGGCGCGCGCGCACACACACACACACACACACACACACACACACACACACACACACACACTCAATCTGAGTTCTTAGTATTCTGGTATTGGAGGCTTCTTGCTTTGTAGAGACGAGAGAATATTTTCTTTTGAAAGGCCTGATCTATAATTGCTGCACAGTGTTGAGACATTGCCCCGCTATTGGCTTTGTTTTCATAGTGATTTATTACAGTGAAGACATTTTCTCAGTCTGAAATTTTGTTTTCTGACGTTTAGACTGACGGCGTGAGGCGAGGATAGAAAGTGTACGAGGTTCAGGGATGAAATTAAAGTAAGAGCTCTGGTGATGTTTTAGTTTATAAATGGAATGAGACAGACTTTGAGTAATGGTGGTTTTTCGAGTTAAGTAGGGCTGAGAAAGGTCCACCTCTGAGCCAAACATATGTGAACGCATGTGAATATACCCAAACACATGTGAATCGACCCAACATTTAGACCGTCTAATAAATTCCAGACTGTGTTTTCAAAGGGAATTCCACCTCAAGGACAGCGGGAGAGGAGTAGATAAATGGACCCAAGCAGGGAGAGGAAGAAATTGTGGATGTGACCTTACAAACACAATATAATTGTGTTCATCTTATGTGGTCATAATGCAATACTGAAATGTGAACCTTCGGGGTTTTTAAAAGTCCCATGCGTGACATTCAATTCCATTTGAGTTGAGAGACAGACAGAGAAAATAGAGAGACGAGCTGAGGGAGATAAACGGGAATGTGTGCTTTCAGCAGATCAGAGAAGAGTTTCATTAAAGTTTCTCTCGTTTACATTTCTGCCCGACGGAGCTAATTATGTT
Organism: Lutjanus campechanus; assembly: GCA_027495735.1. NCBI lineage: Eukaryota > Metazoa > Chordata > Actinopteri > Lutjaniformes > Lutjanidae > Lutjanus > Lutjanus campechanus. The sequence goes on along the minus strand of JAJHUR010072615.1, from coordinate 27,821 downwards.
TAAAAGACACACACACAACACACACAGACGCACACACACACAGCTGTATTTCCATAAAGCTCTCATTACTTTGCGTTCTATTCCCCTTCTTCCCTCTTTTCCTTGCGCAAATTTGTTCGTGTAAGTGTGCGTCTGTGTGGCTGTGTGTTGCTTTCCACTCCTTGTGTACTTAATTATGTGCGATGTATCTGCATTTGCATTCTGTCTGTGCGCGATTGTGTGAGAGTGTGCCTGTGTGTGTGTTTTGTAAGGAAATTAAAGCATGAATTGAACTTATTTTCCGTGCTGATAATTTAACATCACTTTATATCCGCTACAGGAAATTATGGAGCTTATGCTCAAGTCAGTGTATGTGTGTGTGTGTCACTGTGTTTGTGTGTTTAGTGCTTTTTTTTTAAAGATAAAAAGGGGCAAAACTTAAGTGATTTAACTTATAGGCTAAATTGTGTTCCTTAACTGATCTGCTGTGTTATCTGAATGTTGTCTCTTTCTTTCCTGGCCCTTTGCACTCCCACCATAAACTCATAAAAACAACCACTTAACATTGCTTTTCCTGTGTAATTGTGTTTTTGTGTTAACAGTTTCTTCTGTGGGCCTATTTCTTTGTAATCCTTTGATGTAAGAGTTCCCTTGAAAAGTGCTTAAAAAATGAAATGTAGTGATGAACCGATTTTTTATTTTTTTTTTCAAAGGCTAGAAAAGTTGTTCAAGTGCCTTTTGGTGAACATTTGACTTATGGACCTCACTGATCAGCTGGTTTTAATCACAGATATGTGACACAATTTGTGTGCACTGATGCACCAGCACACCGAAACTTGTGATGCATTTCTGGGGAAACAATTACAAACCCTGGTTTCAATTATAATTGTTTTATGATCTGACTTAAACTACAACGAATACTACATCTCTGTAATAAAAAAAAAACACAAAAGGAACCATGAACTATTTGATCATTTAGAGGCAGGTAGAGGCCATCTCATTTTCGAGCATGTAGGGCCATCTTTTGTCCACTGGAAAGCGCCGTAGAGGGCACTGCATCATGTTTTCTCCATGGTGAGGCCACCCTAGAGGGCAGTTTACCACCTTTTGTCCATTGGAAGGCACCCTAGAGGGCACACACTGCATATTTTATCTACCATAAGGGCATCCATGAGGGGGCTTAAACAGCGTTATTCAAAAAAAAAATCACCCCCCTCTGTGCCTCCTTGAAACCACCAATAGAGCAAACCAATAAGTAACAAATGTAAAAAATAAATTTGAATTAATTTTAAATTGTTGGGGAGCTCTTACAAGTTTATTTTTTAACTGTAAAATATCCCACACAATACATATCTTGTTGACAAATAACCAAAAAATTAAGGGATCCTGGCCAAAATAATTTTATATGTTATGTTATGTTATGTGTTGATATTAAAGTGACCTTTTCAGAAAATCTCATAATGCTGGCAGTACAGTGAGGGCTATCTCATTATGATTGAGAGTGTTCTTGACCTTCATTTCTTTATTTGCTGATGTGGAAGATTTGGCTTAGGCTGACAGTGCAGCCAACCACCTTTACGCCTTTAAACGTAAATACGGCAGCATGAATGGTACGTTTTCCCGCAGACGAGGATGCTCTGTTTAAGACTGTTAGCATCCTATATACAGTCCCCTATGGAAAATGAGAAAAGTGCTTTCTTTATTCTTTCTGAGGTGCAGTTTGTGTGTGTGTGTGTGTGTGTGTGTGTGTGTGTGTGTGTGTGTGTGTGTGTGTGTCTGTGTGTGTCGGAAAAAGGGAAGACGGACTGATATTCACCAAACTGCTCTCCCACTCTCCCTCTCAGACAGAGATGTCTGTTCTGGGCTGCTCAGTTTGTTTGTGTAGCAGTCACATTTCCCATCAGGACACAGACTCAAATAAACACAGCCATGCTGGAAAGAAAAAGAAGTGTGTGTGGTAGTCTTTGTGTGTGTGTGTGTGTGTGTGTGTGTGTGTGTGTGTGTGTGTGTGTGTGTGTGTGTGGTAATGTGCCTAGTGTATAAAATCCAGGCTGTGTTTAGTGTAACAGAAACATAATCAGACGACCTGTTTGCTGTAATTTTGACCTGTGTGTGTTTGTGTGTCTGTCTGTCTGTGGAAATACTGGTGGATGAGCGAGTGTGTGTGCTATGTGTGTTTCTGCTTGAATGGAGTGTGTATGTGTCACATTTATGACCCGTGTGTGGCTTTCCGCTGTGTGACAGTCCACAGCAGCCTCATTGTCTGCGAGGAATATTACATTTGGCTTGAAAAACAAATTACACCATTTTAACCACATTTAGACCCATTTCGGGTCTTCCACACTTGCCACGCTCACACACACATATTACAGCTGACAACATGCGTAGTGGGAAGGTGACAGCTTGGCATTTTTGGCTCACACTAATCAAGAAGTAGCTTATTTGCTCGACTATATCTTGGCTCATGTTTGGATGTTAATCCTCCTTTCAAGTGTGCTTTGAGTTCTCTGATTGACTGATTCCGACTCACATTAGGAAAAAAAACATAAAAAGTCAAATGTTCCTTCTCAACCTGCTTGGGAACCATGATTTTGTACCACATCACACCACTTCTGAACGTGTAAAGTCAGTCATCAGTCATAGAAAAGTACACTAAATTGACTTTAAAATCCCAGGATTTGGCCGTGTGGTTTTTCTTTGGGTTACTTTTTGGCAGCAGGGTGGTGTAGCGATTAGTCAGATGTCCCTCAGCTGAAAGCTCCGGCTCAAATCCCTTCTGCCTGACAAATTCTCCCCCGCGCTGAAGTGTCCTTGAGCAAGACATTGAACCTGTATTTGCTCCAGGGCTGCTGCTGGGTAGCTGACCCTGCACTTGACCTGCCTGAAGAGGGACAGGCAGCAAGATGAGGAATTACTCCTTCTGGGATCAGTGGAGTATTAACAGACACTTTCCTGTGATTGTCTTAACTTTGCTGGCACTCGATGAATTGTCCTATTTATGACAAACCGCATCAATCTGGCACCCAAGCAGGAAAAAACATTAAAAATATAAAGATATTTCTTCACCAGCCTCTGAATTAAGTATGATTACACAAGAATCTTGATCTGAAATGCATTTACACAAAAAAAGAACCAACCGAGTTTATTTTTTCTGGATGATGCAGTCGTTTATATCTCATAATATCCTGTAATATGATATAATTATTTTTGACTTGAGCCTAACATGCCGTCCATTCAGATATCTTCCTTTTCCACTGAGCGTTTCATTGGTTCAGACACATGTCGCTTACACACACAGCCTTTTCATTGGTTCAGCTGGGCCCCAGTGACACAGATGTTCCACCCTCCCCGCCAATGAACCAACCAGGTGTTTTTCATCATGTCGACATGGCAACGGTAAAACACAGTGGTTATTTTAGCTCCTAGCTGTAATTTAGACGTTTACATCAATTACTGTTACAATCAACTTACACACACACTACTGGAAGTGTGTGTATGTGTGTATGCATGTGTGCATATGTGTGTTCTTTTTATATTTCTCAGTGTTTTTTCTGCCATGGCTGCACACCCAGTGTATGTTTCTCTTTGTTGGTCTCTTTTTTTGTGTGTAAGGTGGGAGCAATTCACCACAGGCTAGATGAGTGTGTGTGTGTGTGTGCGTGTGTGTGTGTGTGTGCGTGCATGTGCACACGTGCGTGCATGCAGACGTGCATTTGCGTGTGTGTTCACACATGGAACCAATATTGAGGCCAGATGATCATTTTGCTACAACAAGACCTCTACACGCAACGCTAGCCAGCTATACACACACTCACACACACACACAGAAATGCATTCGGTCCACCATTCTGGCAGCACTTGTGTAATTAGGAAGCTGATTGGTTAGATTAAATGTCCATCTGACCCTTGACCAATAGTTAATTTGAAAACCCTGCCTGCCTTCCCCTTTCTTTCCTCTGTCTCCTGGATCTTTGGCTCGTCTCTCCTTTCCCTCCCTCATCTCTTGTTTTAATCTGAGCTTCTTTCACACAATCAGGCCTTTTGGCTTTTTGGTAATAGTGACTGATGTAATTTGACAAACGAGAGAAAAGAGGCTGGAGAAAATGATGGTGAATAGTTTATGTAAAACCGGTTCCAGCAAATGAAAGTAGATTGACAAATGACTACAAATGACTTGTTCTGTTTTTATCAATCAGAGTATCCAGGCCTATAATGAAAAAAAGTCCTACTTAGCAGAAACACCTAATGAAGAACAAAGTACATCTGTAGTGTTTCCTTTATAACAGGCTTCCTGCCAGGCCAAAAAAAAAAATTTTTTTTAATGCCAAAAATAACACCAAATATACATTCATTTGATGCAATGTTTCTCCTACCATTGCCTCAGAGTCTCCTCTGAGGCAATGGTAGGAGAAAAAGCCTGGACAGTCACACAAGCTTGTCTCCTCTCCTCTGCTCTGCTCTGAGGGAGAGACAGGTGAAGGTACATAACATTTTAATTTGACAACAACTTGTAAGTCGGCTCATCCTCTGTAAAGTCTCAGCTGTCGTCTTTGAAGAAGTCTCTGATAATGTTAGCTGTAATGGGCCATTAGCTACTGCCGTAAGGTTCATGGAGCACAATAACTCGGCTCCCTGTCTTTGACTCGACTTGTGTAGTCAATGTTAAGTGTATTCAAACTACTAATATCTGATTTGGCAGATTTTCTTAAATTATTTCATTTGAATTCTTAGGCAAAACGTTCTGTAAAAGCCAAAGTATTTTTGGGAAGTATTTGGATGAACTTTGCCATAAAAAAGAACATTTGAAGAGTCAGAACTGTTCTTTGCTTTTGTTGTAATAGTGATGTCAGTTAGATTTGAAATATTATAATCATCATATATCATCTTGGCTAACTACATCTGGGCCTTTCTAACCCTCAGGTGTGCATAAACTACAGGTTATAAAAATTCTTTTGATGTGAAAACTGGGCATGAAAAGCAAGTAATTTTCAGGTATTTGTATTAACTGTATGTCCATAATGTCGGTAAAGACTCGTTTCAATAATTAGCCTGTTTGAAAAGTAGCCTCTACTAGCTAGTAGTGTTGTGTATTGGCAAGAAAATAGCAATGCAATAGGTATCACTTATAGGGTTACAATTCAATATATTGTGATATATTGTGATTCTGTTTGCAAGTTGATCATCAAATTTTAGGAAAACTGTCTTAGCATAAAATCTGAGTTAAAAAGTTACATTTTTTTTATGCAATCAGAGCAGTGGGATCTGCATTTGTCACACTCCCTGTAACATCCAACATTATAACAATACTTTCTGCGCAACCTGAGAAAAGAAAAGATCTGTGCTTATGTCTTCCTGCCTCATTTTACTTTATGTCACAGTGGAAGAGTCAAATGGCTGAGATAGATAACAACACTGCCACAAATCTTTTCATACAAACTATTAATTACACATATATTGTAGAAAAGTATCACAAAACAAAATATTGCAATACTCAAGTGTATCCGTATTTGATACACCGCTGCTAGCTAGGTGTTAAGCTAAGTGGCTGGCTGTATGCCCTGTATTACTGTGAACACACAGCTGAAGTGGTTTCAGTTTGTTTTTATGACAGTAGTGGTTACTGCAAGAGTTGATGTTTACTGTCCCCCTGCCACCACCGGCCGCCAGCTCAAAACAGTCAACCTAGAGGGAACACTGATCTGTTTAACATATCAACTAAAAGAGTTTCTTGCCTTTAATAGCTTTCATATCTTTTATTTTCGGCTCCTTTATTTTTTGGTCCTTTGGGTTGATTCTCCTCTGTATATTAGGCCTTGTTCACAGATAAGTGCAGCTTACAGAGAGGCTTTTGAACTTGCATTTCAGTGGAACGATACGTCTCGTAGCATTAAGGCGAGCGGGGAAGTGCTAAAACACAGCTGTGAATTGTGTCACATCATTCAAAGCAAATAAAGCTGGAAACTTCTAAGGAGGCGCAGTGCAGATCACCTGCCAAAACCACCACAACAAAACAAAGAGTGATAAGAAGCCCAGTTAATCCAATATGGGTTCCCACCCACATTTCAGTCGCTGCCATCTCTCCTCCCTGGTGACACATCTAACATCTTCAGTGTGTGTCGCATTCTGGCCAAGTTTGAGTGAGGAAGATGGGAATCATCATCCTCGCAGCCGCACACCTCCTTCACTGCAACAAAAGTAGATTTAGTAAAGAATCTGAAAGTGCAGCACCTATATTCACATTCTCATCACATAGGCTCACACCCACACTCACACACACACCCACACACTCTCATACATATACAGTATCTGCATTCACACACACATAGGCTCGACCAGTCATTCTGACACTTTAATCCACTTCACTTTAGGACATCTACACTCTTAGAAAGAAAAGGTGCTAACTATAACCATATAACCATAAAGGATTCTTCGGCTTGTCCTTATAGGAGAACCCTTTTTATTTCACTTTCACTTTCACTTGGAACCTTTTAAGTGGATCTACCTAGAACTCAACAAAAAGGACTATACTTGGAAATATCTGTGAGATGTTTCACAAAAAAAACCCCTGAGAGGTTCTACCGAGAACCTTTCGATGGTGTAATGGCTTCACCCAGAACCCTTTCTGGGGGTTCTACCGAGAAACCTTTTATTGTACAAAGAACCCTTGACAAATCCTTCTTCAAGAATTTCATCAAGAACTCTCTGTTTCAAAAAGGGACTTTTGGATGAAAAGTGTTCTTAATGGAGCTGTCAGTCTTACAAAGAACCCTTGAAGAACCCCTTTCTTCAACAAAGGCTTCTTCAAAAGCGAATGGTTCTGGATAGAACCTCAGCCCATCAGGACAAACCTTTTTGGAACCCTTAATTCTAAGAGTGGTGTCACAATTTTCTTTAGTGTGTGTGTGTGTGTGTGTGTGTGTGTGTGTGTGTGTGTGTGTGTGTGTGTGTGCGAGCAATGCCATGGCAACCTTGGCGATCCAAGGCCCTCTTGGCAAGGTAGCAATATGGCTCTGGGCACGTGCATGTGCAGCACACTGTGCCATCCCAGGGAGTGCGTGTGTGTGTGCGTGTGTGTGTGTGTGTGTGAATGGAATGTAGAGTGGTGATTTTCACTTTTAACTCCTCTCACTCCCTCAAACTTATAACATACTCACACACACTCACAGCGCTGTGCATACTTGATACGGGCTGAAAGCTGGAGAGGGATATATCAGTTTCTGTCTCTTCCTCTGTCTGTCTCACCCTTCACGCCTCCCTTTATTTCTCTCTATCTGTCTCCCCCTCTGCGTCCCGTGAGGTCTTCACTCATTAGGAATTCTCCACTGGTGTGTGCATGTGTGTGTGTGTGAGTCTGTGCGAGTGTGTTTATGAATTCTGCTCCACTGGCATGATGCATCTTGTATACTCCATTTTCCCTTAAGACCATTTCTCTTTTGTTCTCTTTCACTGTCTCTGTATCTGGCTGCACAACACAACAGGACCCGACACAACTCAGCACACCCTCAACTGCTCAAGACTTGTTTGCTCCCAGAGTAGATATCGACTCATATTGTGTTCCTGTGGTCCTGTGTAGCTCAGTGTAGCGCCAAAACTAAAGACATTACAGTCCGGTTGTGCTCTAAGAGCCCCGTTTTTGTTCCGTCTTTGCAGCTAAGACGTTTTGATGAGAGCCATAGAGAGACTGAAGTTGCACTGTGGGATCTATGCCACTGCTTCTTCAGTACATCTATATGTGCAAAACTACATTAAAATTTCTCACATACAACACAGATGAGACACTTCCTGATCAAAACACAAAGTTTCAAGCTTTTCTGTACTTAAGCATTGTGTGAGCAGAAAATAAAGCCTGAAATGTGCAGGTTTTACCGTGAAAACACAATTTTATGGAAACTGTGACCAATGAGCAGAAATCTTTACTGGTACTGATACTGATCAAACAAAAATAACTGAAATGAAGCCATATGAGCTTCCTTAATTTCATTCCATATTAAATTTCACAGCCCTCATAAAATTATACCTTGTATATTGTAGGCCTGTCACAATAAAAAATGACAGCCTTAAAACTGAACAAATAAGGAAATTTAAAATTAAACTTAATTAAACAAAAAAATGTAAATGAGGAAAAAATGTGTGTTTTGTATCAAAATTATTAATGATTAATCTTTGTCAGCTTTTTTAACTATAGGTGAAGGAAAGCGCACAGACGTTATGCTGTTCCATAAATTGCAATAAATGATATTGCCCTTTTAAGACCATTTTATGCCACTGATTTAATGATAATATAATAGCATAATGACAGAAAGTACATCTTTTCAAAGAGCAATGAATTTTTATGATCTTTTTTTTTTTTAAAGAACTTAAATGGGTCAGCATAGTTTTTTTCTGTTTATTCTTAGGTGATCAAGTGTTATAATAATAGGGAAAACTGCTGCTTGTTTTGACATCATGTTGACTAAAACATTGGGGTCATTCTCATGAAAGCAAACACGCATGTAAACACAACAGGAAAAATTTAGGTCAGAAAAAATTGTAATCATTTCCATATATTGTATGATAAGTTGATAACCTGTTTCAGAAGGCACTACTGAAAAAAAAAGAAAACCAGATAAATTAAACAAGGAAAAAAGAGTGCCAGTGACCAAAAAGGTGAGAAAATGCTAAACAGATTGATGCACCAGTAGAACATTCACTTTATTCCCGACAGAACAGATTCAGAATCGAGCTTCAGATCAATGTTTTTTGATCACAAGACTAAGAGAACTATTACAGAACAACTTGAATGAATAAACTTTGGTAAATCAATGAACGCAACACATGCAGTAGGAGCTACCCAATTAGAATTTTTCCTTCATCGCGAGTACAGATATTGACACATACATTGATGATACTAGAACCAGATACTTGTTTCACAGATACTTCAAGTACTCACTCAACCCTGATAATTCCATCATGATGCTCTCAGGTGATACATTATTGCTGAGTACTGTGCAACAGTATGTGCAAAACAAACCCTTTGGGATAAAACACTTGCTCCTGGGCTAAAATCACACAAGAGCTCTGATCATGTGACAGTTTAGAAAATAAAGAATATACTTTTGCAGTGTTTTTTTTGTGCAATTCACATTGATGTACATTCCTAAATATTTGTAGTGCCATAGGCCTGTGTTTTTGGCTGTGAGAGGTTCAAAAAGGTATTTTTTCTTTTCTGTTAAGAAACACTACACTTAACTGTCCAGTTTGTCAAAATCCTATGGTTTTATCAGTGCATGTTTATAGTGTTTTCCTTGGAAATCTGCTCTGTGTGCATGTAACACACACGTGCAGGAGGAGGAGTAGAGTCAGGAGATAGATTGTGAAAAGAATAAGAAGGGTATCGCATTAAGAGAGACGTAAAAGGTGTACTATGTGCTTATAAACAGATAAATTGCGTAATTTGTGCATGCGGGTTTGCTTGACATGTGTGTACTGTTACTTGTGCTGTTATTTGAAGGTGCGTCATTGCTGCAGATGTTTGGCTTCTGAGGTTGCACAGATACATACACACAAACACACACACACATACACACACACATGCTGTGACACAAACATTCACACAGTCAGGTCCCCTAGTCCCATCTATCCTGTTCCTTAATAGACCAGGTGCAGCCAAACAATGGGTGTGTGCATGCATGCCCCTGTGGGTGTGTGTGTGTGTGTGTGTGTGTGTGTGATTCTGAACTACTGCTGTGCTCACATGTCCTTGAGCATTTTTTTTTTTTTTCAAATTGTCTTCGTGTTTTGGCTGCATAAATATCTAAAGACTTGATATAACTAAACAGATCTCATAACGCACACGCTCACACAGTGTGTGCAGTCTATGTTTATTTCCTGTCAGAGGAAAACATAGCAACTGGCCTTGTGTGTCCACTCGCACCAGATCAACACAATTACAACACTGTTATCTTGTCTCTTCTCAGAAATGTTGGAACCATCATCCATCTTTCCAACTGTAACAGGATATTCTCCTGTTATTTAAGCCAAGTCTGATAGAATCCGCTTCCAGTCCTACATTTATTCCTGCAGTTCAGGTCACTGAGATAACCAAACCCATTTTAGGGAGAAAATCCTCTCTGAAAGTGGATCCATGTTATTCCTTTGATCTAACACAGCTCACTGATTAAGAACAACTCTCTCTCTCTCAGTGCCACAGACCTGAGAGTCGCAGCTTTAATGTGCGAATGATACCAAGAGACTTGTGAAGTACACTGACAATAAACAGCCAACTGACAGAAAAACAGTGGAATTTCTTTCCTGTCTTTAAAGTCTACTTCAGGGATAATTTTGTTATTTTACTATTGGGATCTTGTGTTCATAAGTTTGGTCGCCATTTCTGTCAATAATGATAACACTGCGCCACCAACACCAGCTCACCAATGCTGTGTCTGACATCATTTACTACTCACTATAGGCCACTATATAGTGATGTCTGAATGTACAGTGAGAATTGTTAAACCCTATACAGTGGACTCTCATTATATAGGGTATCCCACAGTGCATTGTGAAACTTTGTATTGTGGTCACTAACCAAGTACTATATGCCATCATGCATAAGAAAAACAACAGTAATGATGTAGTGTCCAACTCGCTTTATAATTAGCTCATCATGTTTTTATAGTTATAGTCATGTGGTCTACTAAATAGAAATCCCTGTGAAAGTGAGTAGAGAGAAGTGAATGAGTGAATCATTTTGGACACAACCCATGTTCATTTCTGCGATCTTAGACTGTTGCTGCATTGCTCAGAAGAAGTCCATCAGGTCAAGAAATACTAGCAGTTAGACAAACTCACAAACGTAAAATGAAGCCTCCACTTAGCCAAACCTGTTCCTGTAATAATTACTCAAATTGTCTGTTTTAAACATCCCTCACAGTTTATATGTAGACCTTTGAGTTCAGTGTTGACCTACAGCACCTTACTTTTCCTGTGCAGTGAGGATCTGACAACATTTCAGATATGCTCACTTTCATTTTTATCTTTTAATCTGGCTAAATTGTGCTATCATTACTAATAGGAACCCTTTGATTCCACCGGTTCTGCGTCTGACTTCCTGCCCGCTCAAACTGCTCTGTGACTTGCTTGTGAAAGCATCACTCCATAGAGCTGCTAGTGGCGACAAACTCCACTTGGTGCCTTTAATCACTGATTGCAGTCACATTGTGGTTGTTAGTTAGACTTGAAATAAAAAAATACATACAACCATGTGTATATGAATAAGTATAAAGCTTGCAAACACCTTGCAAACAGATGAACATATGTAAAAGATCATCATTATTTAAAGCCCCCTATTAGGAGATCGACCAGGAAACAAGTGTTACATTACCTCAAGACCACCGAGAGAGTGGGCAGTAGAGGAGAGGAAGAGAGAAAGACAAAAAAGAGAGCACCAAAGAGACGAGAGCAGTCTGAGAGAAAGACGGCAGAGAGAGACGACATAGACAGAGAGATGAGAGAGAAGAAGCAGGGAGAAGGAGTAAAGAGAAATAAAGGCAGACAGAGAGAGAAAAGGGAGCAGCTGCCAAGCTCTGAGTGGGGTTAAGCATCACCACAAGTACAACCTAATAAGGTCTGAAAGTGTGCACACGCAGGCATGCACACACACACACACATACACACACACACACAGACTTGGCCACTGTTCAAAATCAGTGTTTCTGCAGTAAGCAACAGTAAGCAGTAACTCACATCTGTCTCCAGAGCCTCCAAAGCTGAATACTGTTGTAATGCATATGTTTAAATCTAGTGGAGGAGTTTTTCTGACATTACATTACATGATATTTAAAGCCATTTTGGTTGTAGACTCATTTTCTAGCCTAGTAGAATCATTTGGTCAGAGCAGTCGTACTGGACCAGCCTTTTTTTCCATCTTGTTGTTCTAACAAAATAAAACATATTGAAAGGAACAATATGTAACATCTGCGCACTGCAGTCCAAAGTGAGTTGGCGCCATAGAGGGTATATTATATACTGCTCTGAAAATACACACTCTGACTCTGTGCCTTACTGCCTGCCAGACTCCATTAACATATTGCTCAATTATTTTGAATAGTTATATATATATATTTTTTAGGAACATCTACTCCGTCTATAAGTCATAAACAGACACTTACTAGTTACAACTCCATTACTATCTACCCAAAGTCACACACTGATGGTCACAGGATGCATTGCAACATCAGCGTGTATCCTGTCTGGTGTTTTTTTTTTTTTTTTTTGCTATATTAGCCAGTTATCTGCTAGCTGCGCTTGAGCTGGAGATTGCTATCTGTCTGCCTCTCTGCCTGTGATGTGTGTAGTCTGTTGTCTATATTGTACACAGCATTTCTCAAGACTGTCTGTACTGTAAATTTGCAGCATTTCCACTTTACATTGCATCAAATAGTGTGTGTAGTGTGCAAGTTCTACACTTGTACACGTGGCTGATTATTATTGAATATAAGTGTGTCAGATGAAATGTCTCCCGATGTATGGCAGATAATAGATGAGTTAGTCAAGTGAAATTACTTGAATGAAGCCCAGTTTTCCCCAGTTTGTAATGGTTATTCATCTTCATAAAGAAGTATCTCTGGTACCAAACAGGTGCTGGTTACAGCATGTCTGTCCACATGGTGTCTACACTGAGTCACAGACAAGTATTTAAGAGACAGGGTCATGCAGTTTTAACAGCAGGAGACAGCCATCTGACTTTGTTTAAGGTGCAGCATCTTCAGTTCAACTTCTTTAAACCATCTTTTGAACGTAGTTTGAACCAGCAGACGATTCGAGCGTGTGCTTTAGTCATCTACTGAAACATATTAACTGCCCCAGAACTGGAGGACCTGAGGGAGAAGAAGGTGTATCTCTATTACTGAGTTCCCCAAATCCGCTATTTAGTGCTTCCAATCTGTTTAAACACTATTAAGTCCCAGCAGCATTTTACACCTGTTACACTTAAGTTGAAACTCATACTGTACCTGCTCCCTAATCAGGGACAAATCAAATTCTCTGGTCTGAGCAATAAGGAGTGATCAAGTTCTGAGGCCAAATGCAAGAGAAAAACTCTCATTGATTTGTTGCTATTAGGCAAGTTCTTAATCTCCTCTTAAACCACTGGAAACCCAAATCCACAATAGCTTTCTATCTATATCATTTAGGGTTGTATGTACGTAAAGTAAGTTTTTGTACACTTTGGTGACATTTAATGCTGTGAACCAATCATAAAAAATCCACAAGTTCAGCCAAATGTGTGCAACAAAACCTCTCTGCCCCTGCTTCATCTGTCTCTTAAACTCTGAGCCAACTCAACAGTGGTGAACTGAAGTGGTTATATCGCTCCAAACTACTAACTAATTTTACCTCGCAGAATATGGGAATAGCAGGTCTACCACTGTCTCGATCTGCAGCAACAAATGTTTGTTTGGGCTCAAACTAACCTGGTAAAACACCAAAGTTACACAATAACACAAACAAACAAACCAATCGAGGCAGGGTGAGTCTAGCAACTCCCGGCTCCTGAGAGGTAAAATGACTGTTTTTGTGAAAGAAGTCTTGTAGATTTGAAGAGAGCATTGATAGTGGGCTTCAGTCCTCCAATGGGAGAGGCTGTCAGATACAGTAGCAAGGTAAATTGGTCAAAAATAATTTAAAAATAGCGTACACTTAAATAGATATTGCTTTTTTAGGCATTTTGCTGCCCCAATCCACAGAAGTACATTTTTATCTTCAATCAAAACATAATCTGTCACGCTCACAGTCTTGAGAAATGGTCTAAACAAGCAATATGAGCTGTTTTTTTAACTTGATTTTCTAATAGTTATAAACGTTTATTTTCACCCAGATTTTTGTGAATACGTAATGAGACACTCAACTTTGAAATCATGTATACATTTTTAGTATTACAATCTAAATTTTGAGAAGCTTTAATGTGAAAATGTTTACGGTTTAGTTATGTTTTCACTCCCTCTGAGTTTGTGTGTTTTTAGTTAGCTATCTCGAAAATGTCAAAGTGATTATACCGACACTTATTGGCCCAAGGATTAGATCAGTGATTCCCGCTGCCCCCTGGTACTGCAGGTGTGCCCCAAGAAGTCATTAAAAATAAAGTTTTAATTTTCAGTTTGAAATTACTATAAAATATTTAGAATTAATTATTTATATTTTTAAAAAATGTAATCAGAACTACATAACTAAAATAAAGCCATAGCATTCAGCTTGCATGTTATTCTTTGTTTTATGTGACCTGTTATTTTAGGTTTTACAGCATATTCGGTGACCCTTCACATTAACAACAGAACGAATCATACAGTATATCTTGTCAGTGGCAGGGAATCATAGCTGGTGGAATACCTCATCATTGGTGAGTTAAAATGGAGAGGTACGCAGGTTTACAGATTTTTACACGTATGTATGGATAGATTATGTGGAGTATGCCCACATTCACACAGAATTGTTCTGTTTATGAAATAAAAAATATATTGAAGGAAAATGGCCTGAAATAACATGCAAACATGGAAGCCCGTTGTGTCAGACCCTCTCATCAGCTCATGAACTCATCATACTAATTTAGTTAAAATGCTAATTGTCCAAAGGTGGAAAGCACAGATGTGGCATTAAGTTAAAGGTGGTTTTGTTGTGATCCACATCTGTGCTCGCCACCTTTGGACAGTTTCCATTTTAAACTAACATGATGAGTTCAGGAGCTGATAAGAAGGTCTGACACACTCGGCTTCCATGTTTGCATGTTATTTCAGCATCCATGTGCTATTTTCCTTGGACAGCTCTTCATGACAACTATAAAACAAACACGAACGTCACGGAGGCTGCTGCGCTGCAAATTGGACAGCAACAATGCCGTGGAAGGTCTAAACAAACTCAGCAAGTCGACCATTCCAAGCTAAATAATAGCTGTTGAGTCCCTAGCAAGCACTAAGTGACGAATGAATGTTGACATTGCTGCCTGCAACGCAGCCCTCCTAAGTAACCTAAGAAGCCAAAATGAAAATCGTCAACTCCCACAGTATTCAGACAATAAAAATTAAATCACACACACTCACACACACACACACATAAACCAAAGCAGACAACTCCCGCTCGCTCTGCCCTTCTCTCCCTGAGGCAGGGAAAAAGCAAAGGAGTCTTACAAAACAAAATGAATAATGGGAGGATGGAGAGATTCAGGATCATTTTGTGCCCCCCCCCCCCCCCCCCCCCCCCCCCCCCCCCCCCCCCCCTTTTTCCTC
>JAJHUR010072615.1:0-12568 GCA_027495735.1 Lutjanus campechanus | reverse complement strand
CTCACTGAGGGCCTATTCTCCCTCTCTCTGCTTCCCCCTCTCTGCTGAATGGAGATTAAAAGCTGATAGGAGATTGCAAAGACATGTTGCACTCCTGTTCTGACACACACACACACGCACACACACATGCATGCAGATGGTAACATTAGCTCTTGTATAGCTGGGAGCTCTTGATGTAAAACACATGTTCCTGCCTCGGCAGTGTGTGCCGGTGTGTCTACGGCTGTTTAAACCAACTTTATCGCTCCATCAGTTCAGAGACAAGGAACGATTCATTCAGAGAGAGAGAGAAAGAGAGAGAGAGAGAGAGAGAGAGACAGAGAGAGAGAGAAGGGAGGGGGTGAAGGGTAGCAGGGAGGAGTGGGTGTGTGTAGAAGTGTGTTTAGGAGACAGTGATTGACAGAATTTCTCAATTTCAACATTAATCAAACCTTTGGAATGTCAAACACTCTGATATTCAGGCCGTGGATTATCCCAAAGATCCACAGTGTCGTACAAACGTGATACCTTTTTTCTTCCTTGTAATGATAGACGACATTGGCTCCGATGTGCAGTAAATGTTTGACAATGTTACAGCGACGACTCAGACAGACTGTACGTCGTTCTGTGGTTTCATTATTTTCAGCAAAGTTATTCTGCAGATGAAGTATAAATCAGTTCTATGCATTTTTTGTGGGTATTTTTTGGTCAGCTCATTTGAAATCTATTCAGGGCCAACATATCAGCCAATATTAGTCTATTGCAGATATACTGGTATCAGCATATATGTCACAGGAAACAAGGAGCACAGATATTGCAAAACAAAAATGCAGTCATTTTGAGATAGTGTCTTTATTACATAGGTTGTCCACTAGAGAGCACTGATGGACATTTTCCCGTGTGTATCTTCACCATGAAATTTTTTTTTTAAAAAGAAAAAAAAGACTGTTTATCTGATGTATTTATGTTAAAAAAGATAACTATTGCCTGACATGTTGTGCTTAAATTGTTATTAAGTCCAACAGTTTCAAACATCAATCAAAACATTAGTATTTACATTAGTTATCAAAAGAAGATTACATAGAATAGCCTAAATGCGTGTGATTTGGTTACAGAGATAGTTCAGTATTGGGTAGTTTCACTGTTTTTCCTACTTTTCTAGAGTCAGAAACCAATGAATGCCTTTGGATAGACCTTTTCTATGTATTTGGTAGTCTTATGTTGCGTAAAACAGTAATATTAGGCTATATCGGCTCAATTATTGAATGCTGGGCGCCTTTTTCTAAGTTTTGTCTGAGGGAAAGTACTCAGTCTCACTCCCTATCTCGACCGCAGGCGAGTCAGATGAAATTTTCGCTTTCACATCTGACATAACAAAAACACTCATTTAAATCTATGCAGCTGTCCGCACTCTGTGCATGTTGCCTCCCAACTGCATCTGATGGACGTAAAAGTGACCTGAAGAGTTTATTTAGACTTCAAGTCTATTTTTTTGTCAATATGCATGTAAACATGAGGTTGATGCCCAATAAAAAGGCACCGAACATGTATTTTATCCACATTATGTAACCTAGAGGTAGAGGACAGTGTGCTTCACAGACAAGGAGCAGCTCACTCTGCTCTGGTTTAATTCCACAGACTCTTCCTTCACTTTACCCAGCAGCTGGGAAGTATGACACGGGAACTTCTTGAACTTTGTCAGCAGTCCTTATTTGTGGGAAAACTGCACATTTACTGCCAATAGACAGCTTCGCTGCTGAACTTTAATCCTTCTGCTCTGATCATCAACACCTGTCTGCTCTGAGCTCAACCACTCTCTTTTTTCCTTTCTCTGTTTTGCTCATCCACACCCAATGTGTGCACACACACCGCTGCGCTTACACCACAATCATGCCTCGTTTCCATGTCGGTATACATATGCATGCATTTGATGCTGACATTACATTTGCAGCTTAAACAAGGGGTCAGACTTTGAAAACGTCTATATTAAATCATCAGAGTCCCTCAACAGCAAATACAAAGAACAACAGAATTACTTTGTTGTTGTTAATGTGTGTCTGAAAATTGAATTTCAATTGGTGCTGTTTTGTCTTTGTTTTGTTTTTTTCAATCCTTTGGTGGAAACAAACGATATTGCATAAAAGGGACTTCATTTAGTTCCTGAGTTTAGTTCCTGTGGCTCCTGAGTACCTGGAACTATTCAGTTAAAATAGGCAAGAAGCTGATTCATGTCACCCAAATTGTAATTGTGGAGCAGATCTGACAAAGAACAGCAGCACCGACGCCATGTCTGCTTTCGGTTAACCACCAATATGGGTGTAGTCAAGTAGAAAAAAAATAAAAAATGCAGGTGACTTCAACATACACATACTTACACGTACACATATTTTACTCTCTGTGCTCTGTGTTGCATCAGACTTCAAATTATCCCATTCTGTTCCCCAACAAAAAAGAAGGAAAGAAAGAAAGAAAGGAATAACAGAGACGGCTACTCGCCTGAAAGGTATAATCCATCAAAGAAGAATCTGCAAATAAATGTATGAAGTTCTTTCTTTCTGGCTCATGTTTATGTGCTGCCCTAAAGTTTAGTTCTATTTTTATTCTCTCAAATTTTGACAATACTGTGGCACTGACGCGCTGGATCAGAACTGTAGTCGCATTTAAACTAAATAGCAGAGTGCTGTGAAATTAAAACGAAACACACATGTCGATAACATTTTGTTAAAGCGATTGACAGGATGGTCAAACACAGCGGGTGAAATAACAGAAAACAAATAGATTTGCTTGATAAAGGTTTCTTCTTGCCGCCAGTGGTTCTAGCAGACTGAACTCATCTACATTTAGATTCACCGGCCAATGTGTGTGGTCATCCGTGCCTTTGAGTTAGAGTGTGTGTAGTGGTGCGTACATGTGGGTGTGTGTGTGTGAGCTTTATTGACCAGCAGATGAAGGCTGTATGTGTGTGATGAGAAGCAGGCAACCAGATGGACTTATGGGAAATAAAAAACCTTTTATTTATTTATACGATTTGATTAAATGGCATTTGTTTCTGTCTCTTGGTGTGTATGTGTGTCCATGCATGGTAATGTGTGTGTGTGTGTGTCTGTGTCTGTGTGTGTGTGCCTTGTATTTAATGACAAATAGAATAGAGGGATCAGAGCAATCAGGTTTGAATGATTACTATGGGAACGAGGGAGAGACACTGATAGGGAGGGAGAGAAAGGGAAGGAAAAGTGACAAAGTTAGATTACAGAATCAACTAATTCTTACACAGCAGCACAAAACAGAAATTATTGCTTCTGTTTGTTGATCTTTTTCTCTCTTTCATCTCTTCTTTTGTCTGTTTTACAGTCTCTCTTTTTATTCATCTCTGTGAGATGGATACCAGTACCTCTGCTTTTCTTTCTACCCCCCCCCTCCTCCCTCCTATCAATATCTTTCTCCGAGTCAGTGCTCCTGTAATAATGCCATTAATTACAGCTGTTCTTTGTTTTTTTTTAAAGGCTTTTACAATATTGCCTCTGGATATTTTTCTAATCTCTGTTCATAGCTATTCACATGAGCTCTTTCTTGTTAAGTTTTAAAGAGGTCAGATGCATACAAATGAAATCATTGCATATCATGGACAATAGAGCTACTCAATAATTTACCAATAATCCAAATTTTGGCAGGTAAATTTTCTGTTGATTGACTACTTGACTACTGTTGTGGTGCCCATAACACTTACAAATTGCTTACTGTAGTGCTTCCCCTCCTATGGTGAGATTTATTTTAAACAGCTGTCAAGTGCACAAGTCTGGATGAAAGACACTTGTTTGGCCTTCTAACTTCATGTTCAAGGTTCTTCTTGTGCTTTACTGTGCAGCCTCCAAAGGTCACTCTTGCCAGTTCATAAATATCTGGTGTACATTAAGTACAGGTTGGGAGAATTGAGATGTTTATTCGCCGTCCTCATCAGATTGAGTCAGGCTGTAACGAAAATGGCTTTTTACAGAATTTTTTTAAAAATTATAGTCATCTTATAGAGATTTAATTCTAAAATATTCATTTTATAATTTTATTCTGTTTGTGGGTGTTTATAGTTGTATGTTCTATTTCTAGATTTAATTTGCTATAACAAAGTCAAAGTCAACTTTATTGTCAATTCTGCTAAATGTGCAGGACATGTAGAGGACCAACATGCTGTCTTTCTCAGACCCGTGTTGGTATATATACAATACTACTACAACAACGAGGGTTAAGACAAAATTGTAATATTTAGTTAAGCTAGAGTTCGGCGGAACAAAACAAGATACAGATGAAGAAAAAAAAGACAAACTGCATTGAGAACTTGGCACAACAACAAGACAACAACAAGAACTGTAATGATAGGATGAGCTGTAATCAGGGTTGGGAGGGTTACTTCAAAAATGTGTTGTGATTTAATTTAATCAATCACAATATTCAAGTAATGTAACTTGATTCATTTCCGTTACTTTTGGATTACCTCAGTATAAAATAGGTGACTTTTTAAACCTTATATGTTTTATGTTTGTTAGGTTTATTAGTTTGTCCAGCTATTCCTTCCTTTGGTATGCATATTTGATTGATTGATTGATTGATTGATTGACTGATTGACTGATTGACTGATTGAAAGACAAAAAAAAACAGCAAAATTTCCACCAAGTAAAGGTAAACAGGGTAATGACCTGGCAGATGGCAAATGTGACTGTAATCTGATTACGTCTTTTTTATCCAGTTTACATAATCCTGTTTCATGTAATCCGTTATTCCCAAAACCTGGCTGTAATGAACAATATATTGCAAATAAAGGAAAGAAAAAAGTGGCAGTAACACCCTACATGTTTAATAGTTGACAGTTTTGCTGTTTATCTTTTTTCAGAAACGATAGAATGAGCAGAAAATGCTTTTGCAAATCAACTAGAAACTCTACACAAGAGCTGAAGTCAGTGTGGTCCTTGCGTAATGTTACAAAATGTAACCAAAACACAGTGGTGATCAAAGTAAAGAAACAGTAAACCCCAAAAGAATTAGGTCAGTCACATTTTTTGTGTGATTTTTCACAGAAGGGCTGTGGTATTCTTTTGTCTCGGTTGATTTTTCTCATTAAGATAATTTTAGGTTGGATGCTTCTCTAGAAAAGTTTTTTGGATCGTAACTCAAATGATTTAGAAATGTGGCTCCCCAGACGAGCAGAACGTTACTGCCTTAGCCTGCCAGTATACCGTGTGTGTGTGTGTGTGATTGTGTGTGTGTGGTTTGCGTGCAGTACAGTTCATGTGTAATGGCTGTAGCTCACAGAGGATGTAGTGTGTGACTGCACAATGTATATCTGTCTACTGTACACCAACTAACAACCTGCAGCTTGCTTGACACACTCAGTTTGGTTAAAGAGTGTGATCCGCGCGCGTGTGTGTGTGCTTGTGAGTGTGCGTGTGTGTGAGAACGAACGAAAGACAAGGAGTGTCTACATATGTTCCAGCACAGATTCCAACCTCATAAATCACTTCAACTGGTGTTCAACAGTCAATCTCTGTCTCCCTCTTTTCGTCTCTCTCAGTTGAAACACGCCGTTCTTCCTCTGCCAGCAGGGAGATTTGTGTTCTGTGTCTCTGTCGTATAGGATTAGAGAAGAGACAGAGGGAAAGAGAGGAGGAACGAGGAGGAAATAGATAGAAAGAGGGGTATAACAGAGGGAGGGAGAGAGGGAGGAAAACAAGATTTTTGCCTTTTTCTTGGCAGTGTGCGAGTCTGTGCTCTCTCTTTTGGCCAATCTCTCCTCTTCGACATCATCTCTGTACTTCTCGCTTACTCTGCTTGTGTATCTGTGTGTGTGTGTGTGTGTGTGTGTGTGTGTGTGTCTTTATCTGTGCCTGTGTGTCCTGATGTTATCCAGATGTGCAGCTACAGTGGGCTGTAAAACTCAGAGTTATTGTCATAACATTGTTGCTCACTGTGTGTGTGTGTGTGTGTGTGTGGGAGTGTGCATACGTGTGTGTGTGTGTGTATGGGAGGACTTGTCGATTCGTGGGTGTGTGCACGTGTGTTGCTTCCTGTCTTCGTCCTCACACTTTATTACTAAGCTGATGGAGAGCCAACATATGGACACACACACACTTTAACACACACACGCGCACATGCTGTATGAGCAAACACAAGAGTCAGTTTTCTGCAGTCTAATTTGTTCCATTATATATTTACAGGCTCTTTACTCCATCTGTGGCCAGGATGTCCAGCTCCTGGTCTATTTGCTCATCTGTGTTGGTTGATTTAAGATACCTGGCAGTGATTTGGAATCAATAGCCCCACTGTGTTTCCAATCATGGCTCTGTCAGAGAAGGGACATATAGTATGTGCCATATAGAGCGGAGAAATAAACCATTTTATATCAAAAAATGAAAGAATACAATTTAAATTAATTTTAATTCTAACTTATATGTAAGCATGTAACTATAACCTTAGTTGGCAACTTGATTTCAGTGGCTGTAATCTCACCAGTAAATTTACCCAGCTGTAGTTTACAACTGTTAATTCTGCAATTTGGCTAAACAACTATATCACAAACAAATATATCTGTCTTGATTGTTGTCAGGTTAATATGCTCACTCTCCGCCAAGCAATCCTTTGCCAAAGATGGATTTGTAGAAGAAGGAACATCACTCAGTATAATTTTTTGAGTTTTGTACATAAATAAGATGCCAGTTATGCATTCACAGAACGCTTTGAAGCATTTCTTCCACCTGTGAAACTATGTGCTCATTAGAACAGCTACAGTATTCATGTCAGAAAGGTGGTTAGTGTGATAGCAAAACGAGCAATAATTTTGGTCTGAATATTTAAATATAACCACTGTTGTCTGTCAATGTCTTGTCAATGTTAGTTAGTGAGATGTATAATTGTGACAAGCACCCATGCTAATTATAGACATAAAACAATGCCTTTTTAAGTTTTAAAAGATTAAGAGAGAGATTTAAAAGAGAAAGCCTCTCCCTGTCAAATGCCTCACAGTGGTTCGGTCCACTACCTACCTGTAGCCACGGGTTTCTTTTTACTGCCAAAATATTAATATAAGAATTAAGTGACTAGAGTCAAATCTTGTTGACCATCAGAGGGAAAGTGAGAAATATACTCAAATTATTGTATTATCTTCTATTATAGTGTCATTTATTCCCATGAGTGCTGTAATCTCAGTCAGTGCTCCTCTGACAGAAGCGCAGTGTCTCCCCCTCACACCACGTACAGGAGGCAGGCAGGAGATTGACAGCTTTACTGTGCTTATGGAGACTCTCTATCCCTCTTAAACTTTGCGACAACAGGCAACATAAGAACAGGCAGACAATACAGAAGGAGAACAAGATACAGCGGTGGAGAACAAACTGTTGTTGCGGCAGACTTACCGGTTTGTTTTGTTCACATACACAAGTGAACCAAGTCTGGCCAGCCGTGACATGGAATATCCACCCTTGGAAGTTATACCATTATCAATAAATATATCAACACCACTATTTGAGTAATATTGATTTATGACAAGTATACCACTAATGTAGTATATTCATTTATCTAGATTTCTCTGTTGATTAGTTTGAAAGTTTACTCAGAAGTCAACTTTTTTTGAGTGACCTTGGCTTTTTTTTATCTGTTCCTTTTGATGTAGACTACAAATATAGGCCTTTAGTTTAATGTATAGAAAAAAAAATCACATCATAAATCACAATCACAATACTGAACGGAAATATATATACATTGCAAAATAAGTGTATAAATAAGCGCACATAAGTCAGACTAAATGATTGTTAAATTCATACGAAGTGATGTGTTTCCACTCACTTCACACTATCATGCATGCTGATATCTGCCTACAGTCAGCGCAAATATGACAACTATGACTATGACTGCATTCAGCATGAAAAAAGTTTGTGATGACTAATAATCCAACACATGCAGCCTTCATGTGGTTCCCTTTCAGTTTCAGCTGAGTGTTTTTTTTCTTTCCACAACGCCCCACTCTGCTTACTGTCAATCACCTGACACCTGCAGGAAAAAATCTAAAGTCTCTGCCAGGAAATAATCCCTCAAAAATGTGTTGCCTCGCAGACTTTATTGCAGATCAGTCGGTAACATTGTTGTTAACAGAAGCACTTACTCTCAATTTAGATTTGTCACGTTGGAGTTCTGAAAAGTCACACACATGCATGCACACATTCTTGTCTGTGGACAATCAGATCACTTTGATAATATTTTGACCTGTTACATATTTAAGGCAAGACAATTGCCCCACACCACCTTGTGTAATGTCTTTAAATGCTCTTTATCTGTGACAGTTCATCTCCAAGTGAAGTTTTAAACCACTAGAGGGAGCAGCGAGCTGTGGCTCCTTGCACAAATATATAAAACTAATTTCCCATGTTTACAAGATTGTACTCACTGTGAGCGTAGAGACAAAGAGAGGACCTCAGGTGATGTAAGATGTAGCTCTGACATTTTTTTTTTATCCTTCACCGTTTTACTGCTACGCTCTGTCCTCTCTGTCCTGCTCATTCATGGACACAGTCACACCACCTGACTGTTTTTTTGGATTTCCACTGCAGTATAAAACATATTTTGGGGTGTCGTACATCTGATATTACCTCGTCCATCTGTGTTGTATTTCTGCTGCACAGCTGCCGTTGGAAATGATCAGTATCTCTCCTCCACTCCCTCTCTGTTTACTCCTCTACAACCTGTAGTGTCTCTATTGTTTTTATTTGTTTTCTTGCTGTGAGGAGATGGAAGAAAAGATATACCAGGAGATAAAATAATGAAAGTTAAACTAAAAAAAAAAGGAAAAAGGGAATCTGAGCGGTGGACTCTCAGAAGCATCTCGTCTTCGCTGTGTCCTCCTTACCCTCAGTCTCATCCCATCTCATCTCCCCTTCCTTCTCTTAGTAATGACTAGGTGCTAACTATCACTTTGAAGGGCTCTGTATTTGCCAGCTGTAGGTGTCTTTAGCGTGTGTGTGTCTCATTATGAGAGTGTGTGTAGCCATGTGGGGAGAATAAGTCATGCCCCCATGCTGGATCCGGATGAATGATGTGTGTATGCGTGTGTGGTGGATAATATCAAGCTGTTAGTACAAAATCTTATTCACTAGCAGTAATTTGTTCTCTTTCGCTGTTTCTCTCTCTTTTTGCTCTCTTTCCTTCTCTGTATCTCTCTGTTTCTCTCAAACAGATTGCTTTCTGCAGGGGTGGTAGAGAAGAAGAGATAGACAGAGAGAAAAATTGAGATTCCTTGTCCTTGAGTGACCCAGTTCCATTTCTCACTGAAAATGAAAAAGTCTGCTTTGTAGTTCTCTTCAACCACTGCTTCTATTACAAGGATTTTTTGTTATTGGTTTTTTGACTTTAATATATTTTGCCTCATTTTTTCTTTCTACCTCCCTTGAACAATGCAAACAGTCAATGTCTGTCTGTGTTTGAGGAGAATCTAACATTTTGACTTACATAGTTAATACTGTCCAACTGGCTTAATGGTTTCCTCAGAATGTGCATATTGTGTCATGTAGGTGTTTCAAACTTTATAGTAATCTAGAGCTGCAATGATCAGTCGATCAATCTATTAATTGTCTACCATCAAATTAGATTAGATTAGATTAGATTAGATTAGAAAGCTTTATTAATCCCAATAGGGAATAGAAATTAATTGTCATTAATTGCAATCATTCAATCAATCAATAATCATTTTCAGTACTTTGGTTTTTTTTTTAAAGAAAAAAAGTCAAATTTCTCTGATTCATAATCTCAAATGTGAATATGTGGTTTCTTTAGTCCTCTATGACAGTAAACTAAATATATTTGGTTTGTGGACAAAACAAGACATTTGAGGGCGTCATCTTACAGTATTATCATTTTATGAACAAATGAACTAATCTATTAACTGAGAAAATAATCAATATAATCAAAAATGACTTTAATAGTTAGTTGCAGCCCTATAGTAATCACATCTGGTAATTTCTGTACATCAGCTAATTTACCAGTACATCATCACACTCACTGAACACTTTACTGTCTAGACAGTAAGTGTCTCAGATTTGTTTTTTTCCCTTAACGAGAAAACTTACGATTTACATTTTAGCAAGAATCATGCAGCCCTAATTAGGACCCATGGCAAACATGAACCATTCCGCAATATTTCTGAGGCAGAATTGTGTGGTTTTGACCAGGGTCTCTTAGTACACCAATACATTTAGATTTTAAAAAAGCACTAATTAGAACAGAAACAGAAGACAGTTGTTACATTACTCAAATTAGCACTTACACATTCACAAATATTCGCATATGGGGGGAAGGTAACAAATTGTAGTAAGTCATTAGGAACAAATTGATTAACAAAGTCATAAATAATTGGTATGGTAGACTCAGCATCTGTCAGATGCGACAAAAAGTATATCTCTGGGCTCTGTGGGTACCCTAGTGGGAAGGATTCAGGTGAAAATACACAAAACTGTAGTATGCAGACAGTCCCCCTGTACACTTTAGACATGACCTATCAGAAAAAATGGGCTCTTAAAAACCTCTTATAGTAGCACAAAACATGAGCTGACTCTGAATTCCTAGGCATTTAAATCCATTAGAGTTGAGTCAATGCACAGAAACTGGAGCTATGGTGTTGTTGACAATTATGTTATTGACAAAAACTGCAGACTGCAGAGCTACAGTGAGTATAAACAGAGCAATAGACTCAAATGTAGCTCAGGATTTCTGATCTGGCCTTGACTGTAGCACGCTGCCTTTGGAGTTGTGAGCTTCATTCCTGGTCAGGTTTCAAACCTGTTGATAGATCAGACTGTTTGGCAGAGGCCTTGCGTGAAAATATCCTTTTTTTTTTTACGTCCAATTAAGACCTCAGATAAAGTGACGGTGACACCTTTTTGTGTTGATGCTGTTCTCTCAGTGGATGGAGGGCTGTGAGAGGCACAGTATGAAAACTCTCAACAAATACGACGGTGATATTCCCTAAGAAACCATTTTTCTGTCCCTCACTCTGATAACATGAGGGTTATCATACATGGTGCTGTCTGGAGCAAATAGAACAAAGATGAGACATCGATTACACATACATACACACACATACACACACACACACACACACACACTCCGTAGAGGGTAGCTGATCTGCTCGGTTCCTCTTGACAGCTAGAGCATGGCCATCAACACCCTAAATGTGTGTGTGTGTGTGTGTGTGTGTGTGTGTGTGTGTGTGTGTGTGTCTTTTCTTTGAGCTTGTGTTTCTGTGTGTCAGTGTGTGGGCCCACTGCAGCGAGAGGGCTTTGAGAAAGAGAGAGGGATGAAGGGAGGGCAGGGCTGGAGAAGGGGCTGGAGTAATTCAGATATTGATGTGTTAGGCTCTAACTCCACCCTGAGGGCCTGTCAAGGTGGAAAATGTCAAGCGGGCCCCTGGCTGGTCGCACCACTTAGCATCGCTGGGGCCTCAGTGGTGACACAGGACAAGTGCACTCAAAGTGACAAAGAACATTAAAATCTACAGATATATGGACACACATGGATGCTGAAATTGTCTTTCAGCGACTCATCTGACAAGTTTTCACTGTGTAAAAGTGGAAATATTCAAATAAAATTCCCTAATCATTCCTGCAGAATAATCCTCTGTCCAACTGTTCCTCTATTTTCTCAGAACTAATGATTTATCTTCTAGAACGTCAATCAGTGATTCACCAAGAAAATTTCTCCAAATTTTCTAGTTTTGGCTTCTCAATGTGTAACATATTTGAAAGTTGTTTTTTCTGACCAACAGTCCAAAACGCAAAGACCTCTCTGGGAGACAGTGATATGCAATTTTAACTATTCTGTTTGGAGCGGCAGTTGGTCAGCCCACTACTTTGGTCTTGACTGAAATATATTAGCAACTGTGGGGTACATTTCCAAGAAGTTTGGTGCAGACATTCATGGTGGCCAGAGACTGAACTTTCTGACCTTGGTGATGCCTGACTTATTGATTTATTCTGAGAAATATCACAACATCTACTGAATGCATTCTCACAACAAAATTTGAACTTTCACTAGCCACTTGCCGATGAACAAAAAAAAAACACCAAGGAATTCATTTAGCACCCTAGTTAGCGTGCTAACGTGCTAAACTAAGATGGTGAGCATGGTAAACATTTTAACTCCCTAATATCTAACATATAATATGTTAGGATGCTGATGTTTGTATTTAGCCTCTCAGAGCTGCTTGCATGGCTGCAGACTCTTAATTTTGGTTTGGAAGTAATGATTACTTGGAAAAATAATCAACAGATTACTAGATAATGAAAATTGATAATAATTGTTTTAATCCTGAACCATAAACTTCTCATGCTTGCTAACAGTTGGTTTCCTTCTGCTCATTCTTTGCTCTGGAGGAATTCAGACCAACAAGCAGGCCGGGGCCAAACTTTTATTTAAATTGACAATATCAAGCCAATTTGATAATGGCCAACGGGAGTGTTGTAAACTACTTAGACATGCTGTGTGCCTTTTCATTGTGTGTCTGTATATACATACTGTACAGCGAGGCTGCGAACATTTCCAGAGTCGTCTGTCTCTCTCA
>JAJHUR010072611.1:0-16649 GCA_027495735.1 Lutjanus campechanus | reverse complement strand
TTAAAGATTGTGATAGTTCAGTCAAAGTTAAAGCCATTAAGTATATTGACACATTATATATTATATATACTGACATGATATATTAAGCATTTTCTTTTAATTCAGTTAAGCTTTATAGAAGAAAAACTCCAGCTACCTCCAGTCCACTCTTGTTCTCACACAAACTGTTTGCAGCTCAAGAAGAAACTCAGATTCAGGAATAACAATCTGAGCCACTGAACGTCCCTCTTAAATACAACATGTGTGCAAAATGTGGCCCGCAGGGCAACACGGGGCACGGTTTGAGGCAGAAAATGTGGTTTCAGGCTGACGGCTATGACATGTTACGGAGGCAGTGTTTAAGTCGGTCAGTGGAGCGGTGGTTGCACCATCTTGTCGGTCCTGATGAATGAGGAGTGGTGATGGCGGTGACGAGAGGCGAAGTCAGCGTTTTCCTCCGTCAGCTGCTTGGTTTTCACCCTGACGGCGGACAGAGAGGGTGTGACAACGATCTCATCCCGAGGAGATCCTTTCCTCCTGAAACACAGGGAAACAGTACAAAGAAACTGTAAAAAAAAAAGTCATAAAAGAATTTAATCTTTTTTCAGTACACAAGGCTTTTGACTTGTTCTGTATAAAGTTCAATCAACTCATTAAGTTTCTAAAGAAACATGATCAGCATATTAGCCGACTTCCCAGCATGCATTATTTGAGAAAGGCCAATACTGGAACAAAGTAGCTCCAACAGGAGAAACTGCAGCTGTAGGTTCTTTGTGTGAAATGAAGAACTGACTTTTCCAACTAAGAAAAAGCAGAAGTGGGAAGCAAATATGTACAAATACTTTGTTACTGCACTAAAAGAGTTTTTAGATATCTGTACTTTACTTGAGTATTTAATTTTCTGACAATTTTTTACTTATTTCCTACATTTGAACACAAATATCAGTACTTTCTACTACTAACATTTTCAAAACAGGCTTGTTACATTAGTTTTAAATACACTGGAGGGGAATTCTTGGTTATTTTTATTTTGCATCATTGTGCAAAAAATCAAGACCAATTTCAACCCAAACGTGTGAGACAATAACACGTAGAAAAGATGATTCCTTGGTGAATCCATCAGTGCATATTCCACACAACAGACATAACAAGATAAAAACTACGTAATATGACGTAACAAGAAGTAACAAAATGAAAACGATGCAAAATATGTAATGAGACGAAAACAATATAACAAGATGTAATAAGACAAAAATTACATTAAAAACGTAAGATAAATAAAAGGTAACAAGATGTCACAAGATGAAACAGACACATAGCTGGTAAAAAAATGTCCTTCAGAGGGAAACTTTTTACTTCAGAGCCTGTACTTTTCACTTTTACTTGAGTAAAGAAGTTGAATCAGTACTTCTACTTTTCCCAGAGTCTTTTTTTACACAAGTATCTGTACTTTTACTTCAATAAACAATACGTGTGCTTTTACCACCTCTGTGAAAAAGTAAAAGTAAATCAAATTTGTTTGTGACGTTCGTCAGTGTGACTGAAGACTTCTTGGTTCAACTTAAAAGAACATGTTCGATAAACTTAAGATATTGAGTGCAACTGAAAATAATATCAAGTTTATTTGACTAAAAATGTGTTTTCCTTTTGAATCATTACAAAATTACCTACATTTGTCTTTTCAGATTTAATTAACTTAAAATTTCAAGGCAAGTTAAAACAACTAGTTTATCTTTTAAGTGCTCTTTTAACTGAAAAAAACTGAATATTTACAGATAAAATGATTAATTGTTATATTTATTATTATTTGACATTCTTCGACTTATATACAAGAACAAGAATCGACTATGACAAGTATGAACAATAACTTAAGTTTCAGTCTGGGCTGGATAGATCTTTTTTTTTTTTATCCATCACTCGTTCTTACAAATCAATTCCTAACTGATCATTTTGTGCTATGACAACAGAAAATACCTGCAAATGCTACTCAGTGTTGATTTGAGCCACGTGAAGAAGCTGAATCGAGCCGCAATACCTGCAAATAAATCAACATACAAAGAAGAAGGGAGAAAGGAGTTCTATTAGTTCATTAGTTTAAATATTAGCAGCAGAAAACAGATGCAAAAATGTAAGTTTACTATGGAGACCCATATTTGAAGTTAGTGCAAAAGAAGTGTAGTAGCAGAGCGGGAGAAACACACAGCAGCGCATCGACCACCTGTGAGACAAGTGTGTAACACTTGCAGAGCTTGTGCTCAGAAATGTCGTGAGTCAGGCCGCTCAGGCTCGCTGTAATGTGGTGAGTTTAATGCACAGATGCTGCCTGTCCCATCCAGCTATTCTAGAAATGCTAAGCCACAACAGCTGCCAGGCCTCCTCAGCAACAAGACCGCAAGTGAAACTCCCAGAAATGTGCCAGAGTGGATTACCAGGTCACATAACGGCTGAACATGGGGTGACCAAATCTAAAAACGTAAACTGCAAATCAGCAGGTCTCTTGTTTAACATAATGGGATCATGTAAATGATATAAGGATATAAAATATAAACAAAGAGGAATCATGCTTCAGGTTCTATAAGGTGTAACTTACCTACAGTTACACAAGTTTAAGGAATGACCATGCAAATATACAAAAATCAGACTTTTGCTCCTTTCAGCAGACAGTAGACAGATTAAATAAACGTCCAAAACAGAGAATTTGTAATTACATGATTTAATTAAAATCAGCATAAACAACATAACTGATAAAATGCAATGTAAATGAAATGTGCTCTATTTGGTAAAGAACTGAACAGAAAATCAGAACTTATTTTGAAACCAAGCTGTGAACCATCAACCATTTACTGCTCACTAAAACATCTTGTAATTCAAAGAGATTTCTCCATGCATATCATGTCAAGGAAAGAATTGTAGTTTTTTTGTTTCTCTAAATTGTAAGCCATTATTCAAAAACCTGAAAATGAACAAAAAAAGCAACAAAGACTCACATCTTAACACCACATTTAACACAAAAAAAACAAAACAAAAAAAATGCTTGTCTTATTTGAAGTAATACTGTCAATAAAGCCATGTTCTAGCTTTCATTTAAATATAAATGCTTGCCTGTGCAACAAAATCTACTTTGCAGTTATAAACTGTGTTTGCACTGGCATCAAACAGAAATTCCAACAACTGGATCAAAAGCATGTGCAGTTTATCACTAAAGTTCTGATAAAATCAAACCACACTTACACACACACTCAGATTATCATAGGAAATATGGATGAGGTCACAATAGTAGGCCAACATTATCTACAGACAGATCCTGTGAAGTAGCGGAAGTAATCAAGACGCCATCACTGTGGTGGCGTCTCTCTAGAGGATGCGTGCGATTGAATGCGAACTGTCATTGGGAAGTGCACAATATTCTGCTTGGTGTCTTGAAGGGAACCCCAGACCAGTGAAAGGTCTTACAAAAGTGATCATTTTTAACTCAAAACCATGTGAAAATCTTACTTTGGAAAAAACAAACTGTACAGACAGACAGATATTTTTGGTTCCTGTTTAAATTGTGTCTATTTCACAAGTCAGGAAAGTCGCAGTTTATCATAAAACTACTGGAAGTACCAGACTTCAGATATACTCG
Source organism: Lutjanus campechanus (assembly GCA_027495735.1). NCBI lineage: Eukaryota > Metazoa > Chordata > Actinopteri > Lutjaniformes > Lutjanidae > Lutjanus > Lutjanus campechanus. Next base: position 13,045 of record JAJHUR010072611.1, on the reverse strand, counting down.
CTTTTAACGACATGATCACATACACACCCCAATGCATCCTTCTAAAATTATGTTTTAAATTGAAAAATATCATATTTGTAATTTGTGGCACAATTCAAATGGGAACAGAAAATTATTTGTATCTCATCATTGTCTACTGTTCAAATTTTTTCCAGTGTTGCGTCGATGGGGCCCACTGGCAGGGGAGGACTAACCTCAGTGGGAGTTGTACTGGTACACACATTCTGCAACTACAGAGCAACCAAATGCATCTTGTGTCCAAAGTTCACTCTGGCATACTAAACTCGAAAATGCAGCTCAGGCGCAGGTGGTAAATATGTGAAAAGACAGAGAACTCATGCTAAGTGTCTCTAAAGAGGAAATGAACTGATGGAAATTACCTGTAGGTAGTCCAGGGCTTGTTTTCCCGATGTAGAGGAAGAGCAGCAAGGCAACGACAATGTTTGCTAGGGCATAAACCCACTGAATAACAAACATAATCAATATGGAGGTCAATGCCTGGAAGAAAACAAATGATACGTTCTTGTTATCTGTTAAATTGAGCTGAAACTTAAAGCAAAAAGAAATAACGAACAGTGTGAAACTTACCCCGATAAGAGCAACCCAGTGGTTGCAGAACTTTGCATAGAATGAATCCTGAATGGGTTTGATTTCAAAGCTCTGGTGCTCAGTTTTACTGCCAACACCTAAAAGATTGATGGTTAAAGGAACAGTTTGGATTATTGTGGTTTTTTAGGTCATTTTTTATACTGGAGTTTAAAATTCTGGTATTGTAACAACTCTACTTCAAATAATCTGAACCATCCCTTTAAAGCTGATCACCTGTGCTGCTGTGAGGCTCAGGTGATGAGTCCTGCTCAGCTTGGTGCATTACTGAGCATTTGTCTTGTGGTTCTTCTGCAGCCCCGGGCTTTCCGACTCCACACTGCACCTCAGGCTCCACATGTGGTGGAGCTGAACTCATCTCCTCTCCTCTCTCTCCTGAGAACATGTTGCTGTTCAGGTCCAAACCAAAGCTGTCCATCAGCTTCTGCTTCGTGGTAATACTAGCCTTTCTGCTCTTGCATCTACTGCTCAGCTCTTGCATGGAGGAAGCCTTCTTCTCAGCATCAACATTTGATGTCGGGGGAAAGATCTGGTCCATGTCCTTGGTGAACTCCAGCAGAGTGCCTTTACCCTGCGGACTCTCGCCTCCACTCCCATAGTTTGGGAGAGTAGCTTCGATCAAAGGTCTGGAGCTTTGCCTGGTCGACCTACGCTGGTTTGTTTTTGCCGGGACGCCGGGGTCCCTCTTCTCTTTGGTCTGCAGCTGGAGGGTCATGACCACACTGAAGAAGGAGTAGTCGATGAAGCTGTAGGTGAGCATGAAGTTGATGCTGACGATGGGAGCCAGCACGTTGACCTGACCGACGAAGATGAAGGCCATGGTGAGCAGGCTGGTCAGACAGATCGCTGCCACTGGAGTCCTGTTTGGACCTTTCTGTTGGAGAGAGTGTCACAATATGGAAAGTGATGATGACTGCACTACACATTAAAGTCTGCCGTTCACCAAACAAGTGATAATGATTTAAGGGGCAGGTATACAAATTTACATGTGTAGGTTACACATATATATTTTTCATTTGGCCTGTATCCATCTAGATTGTTCTGGTGTGAGTTGCTGAAAAGAAAGAAAGTCGTTCCTCATAAAACTGCTCATGACAAAGTCTCTGCATTGTTTTGTGTAACTGGGTCATGATTCCTGGGAAGCGACATTGCTGTCTTCTTAACTTCTTATATTTTGTTGTATCTTTAGTCCTCAACAATCGACAGATTAATCGATAATTAAAATAACTGTTAGTGGCAGCCTTAGCCATCTAGTTTTATTATATTTAAGATAGGCAGAAAGATCTACGACTGATATCTCCAAAACTCAGCAGCTCACACCAGAACGATCTAAATGAATAAACAGCACTACAGAGAAAGGTCAAAAGAAAAATATGCATCTTTGATTTTGGGGTGAACTGTCCCTTTAAGTGTTGAGAAAATACCCAATACGCTAAATGGACCATGGAATTCTTTAAAAACCCATTTGATTATCTAAAAACCGCATTGTCAAGCTGAAATCTGAACTGTTTTCATTTAACTTATGAAGAGTTCATGTTTTGGAGATACACTGGTTTAACAGAACAGTCACACTGAGTTAAAATAAACAGTCTTGTGGACAAAGAAAATTGTGTCTTTCCCCCCCGACTGAGATTCGGAGATTCACAACTTCAGCGTTTTGGGCAAATAAAACCGTGTCAGTTGTGGATACTAAGGAAAACTCGTCACCTACAGGGACTGATGAAATGAAATGAAACTGAACTTAAAAGTGGAAACAAGACAATTTTCAATTCCCCCGCAGTGTTTCCAAGTGGTGTTATTGTTTGTGCAGCTGCTGCAAAGACAACAACACCTGTACACAAGACCAGATTGCTTTCCATTTCCTCGGGGCTTGGCTCCGTGGAGAAATGATCAACACCAATTTGGAAATAAGAGAGAAGCGCACACAAAAAAGTAACTGCAGCAGGGATAGCTTAAGAACATTCATTCGTCAATCACTGCATTTACATATGTACGAGTATCCTAGTTATGAAGCTTATCCTGGTTTGAATCATATTTGGGATTTGATGTTTACATTGAACATGAGAAACCTGGTTATTCATATGCCTGTATACATGTTTCTGACAGTATCCAGGTTTCAGATCATCTGTGTGCAGATCCCTTGATCCCGACCACTCTGTTCTGTACCAACACAGGATGTTCGGAAACCCGGATAAGGTGTTCACATGCCACAGAATCCTAATTTCTATTGGAGTACAACACGTGGCATATCCAGGTGTCTGAAAACTAGGATATGATGTTTACAAAACATAACCAGGATACTCCAAAAACCTGATAAAAACCAGTGGCCGGTTGAACCAACAGAATTTAGACCTGGTCTTAAGCTAAGCTGGTGTTAACTTGGCATTCCAAGTCCAACCTAATAGGTATGCCAGTTACACAATCTGGGCTTAAGCCTTCTTACGTCTTACATTTGTCAGGAGCAAATGTAAAGTCAAAGTCTAGGCTGATTAAAACAGATACACAGCCTCTGGTCACAGATACCTTCTGTTCTGTGTCATGAACACTCAAAGAGATGAGTTATTCAACAGAACTGTATGGAAAATGAAAGCAATACAGGTGGGAAATGAATTATGTTCAGTCAGACATAACGTCAGATGTAAAAATTAAATACCATTTGCAGAATTTATAAATAATTAAGAACTTGTCATAGACAGCTCTTTACAAAATGTTTTAAGTTTCTTCTCACTCAATGACTCTCAAATTTCCACGATTTTTTAAGGGAGTCTGAAGATATTGTGGTTTCTAGTTGGTGAAATCAGTTTAAACAGTGTGCTCACTAACATCGGTCCATCTGTTTTATCTGAACAAACATTTATGTCTTTCATTATTTCTCTCCAAGTCGACGGTTTCTTATTTGTCATCACGTTGAACTACTCAGCAATCAGCATTTTCTTGTTCTGGCTGTACAGTTCTAGTAACTTTCTTACCTCAATGCAAGATGAAACCGCCTTTTCTTTATCTTTGATCCTCCATAACATCGCTGCAAACTAGAAATGATTAGCTACAAATGCTCATTGCAAAGACCAGGCGTAGTTAAGACTAGGCTTAAGTCTGGTGAAAAGTCCATTCTAAAGACTGGTCTTAACAAACACTGACTTAGCAATGTGGACCACGCTTAATAAAGACCAGTTTGTGCGACCCACAACAGGATATTTGTGTGCATGTAAATGCATTCGATAATGAAGTTGTTTTCTTGGGAAAAATCGTGCCCAGTGTCAGACATAAGTGCACAGTGAAAGCGAGGTTTATGGGAAAGCAATCGAAACACCACTAGTCATCATTCTACTGTATAGCCATTACACTGTGCAATCAACGTTTACTTCATAATGAGTGAGTTAGAGTGAAAAAGTTTCCTTTCTCTTTACACTTCAGTAATATTAAACACTAAACCAGTGGAAAGTTAACCCTCCATCCAGAGATATTTTGCTTCTCTCGTGCTTTAAAATACATCTTAAACTTCTGACATTTAGGATGATATGTGCAGGAAAATAGTAAATACTGCTAAATAAACTGTTTGAAAAAATCTTCCCATGACTTCATCTGACCTTTCTTTGGTCAGAAGACCTGCTCAGTCATTGCTCACATACAGAATCCTAACCTGACACTGAACTTCTAAGAAACCCATGAGAAAGTAAGGTTGGCCTAAATTACATTCGACAAAATGTGTTTACCACGTAAAAAGTAAAAGGGTAATTTGACTTAAGGAAGGTTTAACTTCCAATCATTCCAGGGAGACAAACAATTGAATGAACTAAATCTGATGATCTAAAAATCATTAAATGCAGGTGAAACACCATCTGTAACAGGAGGACAACAAATAATCCCTCTCTAAAAATGGACAAATTGTTTTAACATGTGTTCTGTCAGCCAGCCTGCTTTCACTTCTGAGGTCCTATCTCACAGTTTAAGGAGCACTGCTGTGTGCCTGGCGGGCCTCCAGAGCACACAGTACAGGGAGCAGGGCCCTGCCCGTCGGCCCCTTCCTGCGTTTGTTCTGAAGCTTTGATTTGGGCCAAGATGTCTAGGGCCTCATTCCAGCCCGCTGAGAGAGGTCAGACACTGCTGCCATCCAGGGAAGTCTGAGGAAAAGTGGAGGTGGACGGGGTCAGGACGTCGACGTGACTCTGAGAGTGTTGTGTGTGTAGCAGCGGTGAGGATTAACTCATTGCTGTAATGCAGTCACTTGTATGGAGTGGAGTCTGCAGTCTATAGTTAGGCAGTCCTGTCACTGTTTCCTGTTGAGTCCACCCACCACACCCCCCCTATACAGCCAGGCGACACACATACTTATTACATTACAATACTGCAAGTAATCCGAGACAATATTACGATTACAAACTTTTCATGACTCATAAAATTTACCTTGTAGCTCTATGATTATGCAAATTTAAGTTTAATGATGTAGTTAGTTATTGGGGATTTCCTTTTTTTCCTCAAGTTAGATAAATTCATGGATGCACTTTTTTCTGTCTGGGTCCAACGTGAAGTTATACTGCGTGACGTTATTTTATTTTAGCTTCATTCATGGATGTCTGTTGTCTTCTTAAAAGCATAGAAACACATTTTCTGTCAGTGTTTACTAATGCATGTGCCTTACTTTTGCAATAACAGTATCTGTAACGAACATTTTCACAAATTTCATTATATGCAAAGCTGCTTTTTTTTTACAATGACTTGCTCGCCACATTTATCAGCCTCGTTGCTCTTACGCAAATCAGCCAAGCCATGAATTAAATGTGTATGTTTAGATTTAGATAGATGGTTTAGATTTAGGTTAAGTCATGCTGTCTGCATTGCACATGCAACTAGAAAATGCTGAATTTCATTTATATGGTAGAAGTGAAATTAACAACTTTATAAATGTACAAACTATTATTTCAACTCAAATTTCCATGACCAACTTTCTACAGAGCTTTCAGGGGGTTCACAACAGTTGCACACAATCTTGATCAAGAGATGCAGTTTGCTCAGTTGTCATGGAGAAGGATTTTATGCCATGTGAGCTCAGTAGCTGTTTATGACTTTATCCGAAGCACTTCAAGCACTTCTCGTCCACACGAGCTTAAAATTAAGTCAATTGATGCGTCAAGCATCAATGCAATGTAGTTGAAAGTTCTGCAAAAAGCCAGCAAGTAAACCATTGGTTGCATATATTTTGTCAAACTACTTTTTCTGAGGTCAGTAAATGAATCTCTGATGCTTAAACAAGCTTTAGCGTGTTTCTCTGACAATAAGTGGTGTAAATAGGTGCAACAATTTGTCACGAAGGGTTTGTGTCCATATTGCATTTTTTCTGAGTGCTGGTATTTTTTCAATTGTTCCCCATGAGGAGAGTGAATTTGGCAGCATGTGGGCACCTGGAGAAAAGCCTCTGCACCCAGTGACTTTTTCCAGAAGCCTTCACTATTTTTATGCAGCTGCTCCCAGCGCTACTAGTTGAAAGTCTCTGAACTTTTCAGAAAGGTGTTGGTGTCATCATGTTCGCTTTTTTTCAGACAACCAATTATATTTTAGATGAGGACTTGTCAAACCCTGTACATTTTTCTTTCCCTCTTACGACATATAAGCTTCATCCCAGCGCTCCACAGCGCCCTGCCAGTATCTTTTCTACCGGAAAACAAAACAAAACCAAACACTACAATTTAAAGGACCAATGTGTTCAGTTTAGGGGGATTTATTGTCAGAAAATGGCAGACATGGAAAAGTGTAGTTGTGTTTTCGTTACCTTAGAATGAGGCCTTTATATCAACAGAAGGTGCAGGTCCTCTTTCATGGCACGTTGCACCACTATGTTTCTACCATAGCCAAGAAAGAATAAACCAAAAACCGGCTCTAGATAGGGCCTTTTGCAGCCACTGTAGTTTCTCCTACATGCTTGGAAGGGGAGGGTGAAGTACTCGGTATTTATTTTTTGTTTGTAATTTGTTAGCTCACCATTAGATGTCACTAAATCCTACACACTGATCCTTTAAATAGTCATGATACAGAATTGCTTTAAGAGCAAATGATCATTACTCTCATAAAGACACACCCTCACTAAGTAATCTACATTTATATCATGGTGACTCTCGCTAATGTCCAGGCATTCCCCCCCTAATCCCTCCCTCCATCCATGCATCCATTCATCCATCTACCCACCCCTCTTCCCAGGAAGGCCAGAGCGGGGATGACCCTCTCTTGGGCGATGCACTGGAGGATCCTGGGTGCTCCGTACAGGCCGCCCATGCAGGAAGCCAGGGAGGAGATGTAGAGGCCCAGCAGAAAGAGGAAACCCACCAAGGAGACCTGGAGGAAGAAGGAAAACAAACAGAGGCTGGAAGAGGATGGGGTGGGGTCCAGAGCTCACAACAGCTACACCCAGTTCAGTTCCGCTGCAGCCAGCCCCTTATGAAAACAATGAGAGCTACCCACTGATGGAGAAGTCAAGGATTCTGAGTCAGTGATCGGTCATAAAGTCTAATTTTAATATGAGAGTGAGTATTACGCGTTTTTATTAATAGTACGTAACTAAATTATTGATCTGCTCTTCATCACAGCCCCCCTTTTTTTTTTTTTAGGAAAAAATGTCCAAATTCAAAAAACAAAACAACACATTTGAGGATGTCACATTTGGCTTTGGGACAACAACATTTTTCACAATTTTCTGAAATTTTATGGTCCAAACAACTAATGTCTTAATTGAGAAAATGGTTGACAGATCAGCCCTTACGTGCATTAATCCAATCTTAGCTCCTCTCTGCACAAACTAAACCCTTCATAGCTGTTCTGTCTAATGTGACCCTACTTCAAACTGGGAAGCTGTAAGTTTGACCATGTTTTATGTTGTTTAACTGTTTAATTTGTAGATTATCCTGTTGAATTTAGCTCTAGCATGTTGCTAATGTGCCCATTCCCACAGGCTGGGGCAATGCTGTTAACTAATGTTGTAATATTAAGGGACAATTTAGAGAAACTGTATTAAGATTAAACCTCATTTGAAGCAGCTACATAAAGACAAAACTTTTTTTTCATGTTTCTTTTTGTTGAAGTTTATGCTGCAGCGTGAGCTGTGTTAGCTGTGGTGTTGTACGGGGGCAGGCCGATTCAGCATTAATGAGGCCTTCATAGATGTGACAGTTACCCATGATGCCATGGGCACTAACACACCCCCATACCATCACAGATGCTGGCTTTTGACGGTACTGCTGGTAACAATCTGGATGGTCCTTCTCCTCTTTAGCCCAGAGGTCATGAGCCCATGTGGACTCGTCAGTCCACAGCACGCTTTTATACTTTGCATCAGTCCATCTCAGATGACGCTCAGGCCTCCGAAAGAGGTCGCAGCTCTTCTGGATGTTGTTGATATATGACTTTAGCTTTGCATAGTTGAGTTTTAACTTACATTTATAGATACAGCGATGAACTGTGTTTGCTGTCAAAGGTTTTTGTAAGTGTTCCTGAGCCCATGTGGTGTCCTTTATACAGTTATGCTGGTTTTCAGCCTTGCCCCTTCTGTACAGAGATCTCTCTGGTTTCTCTGACTCTTTTAATGATGTAATGGATTGTAGATGGTGAAACTAATTTATTTTTTTTGTTAAGGAACGTTGAACTATTTGCCCAAGCAGTTTGTCACAAGGTCGTGAAAATTGCTCCATCCTTCAAGCTTTTCAAGGATGTCCTGTTAATACCACATCATATATCCACTGTCACCCATTATCAATTAACCTGTTTACCTGTTGAATGTTCCAAACAGGTGTTTTTTAGAGCATTCAGCAACTTTCCCAGTGTTTTGTTGTCCCTGTCCCAACATTTTTGAAACATGTTGCAGGCATCAAATTCAGAATGAGAGTATACTTACAAAAAACCACTAGTTTAATTGAATATGTCATCAGTACTTTGTACTTTATTCAATTGAATAAAAGTTGGAAAGGATTTGTAAATCATTGCATTCTGTTTTTATTAACGTTTTACACAACATCCTAACATTTTTGGAACTGAGGTTGTAAAATCATTTTAAACCACGACCTCATGGGACATATTGTTTCACTGAAGGGGTCCTACATGTCAAGGCTGAGCCAGAACCTGAACTAACCACACCACATCAACACAGTGAGCCATCATGGGGAATCCCCTCTCCTCAGCCCGTCTGTCGAGCGGGCCTCTCTCAACAGAGAATGGAAACAGAGAGAGAGAGAGTTTACCTTTTCTGCTATCAAGAAGTCATAGCGCAGAGCTTCTCTGGTGCAGATGGCCCCCAGGAGGAAGACAAAGACCAGATACAGGAACCACCTGTGGGTCACCAACAGTCCACCACCACACATAATTATTAACAACTGCTGCTTTCTCACTATTAATAGGAGAATTGTGTCATGACAGCTCCAGTGTTTGACAGGTTCACACTGGAAATGAGGATATCTTTGTTCTCTCCAGTGAATGTGAGAGGGGAAAAGTTTGCCCTTTTTAAGAGATCTGAGCTCTACAAAGGTAATTTCTTGATAAGTTAATAAGCTGATACTACAACTTAACATTCAGTAAGTGGGTCAGTTCAGGCTTCACTGCTGCACAGGATTTGCACAGGTACTGGAAAACACTTGAATTTTAATGGAATGTTTTCAAGGTTTTAAAAGTGACTTGATTTGGGACAAAGTGCTTAAAACTGCTTGAAAGTCTTATCTGGCTGAATAGTTCGCTATTTAGTGGACCTGCAACAAGTATTCAATTAATCAATTAGTTGTCCACAATTAAATAAATAGAAACTATTTTGATAATAGAGCATTGTGACAGTTTTGAGTCATTTTTCAAGAAATGTCCAAATTCTCAATGTGAATATTTTTTAGTTTTTTTTACTCCTTTAGGACAGTAAACTGAATATCTTTGGGTTGTTGACAAAGAAACATTTCAGGACGTCACCTTGTGCTTTGGAAAACAGTGATAAACATTTTGCACCATTTTCTGACATTTTATGGACCAAACAAGCTCAACCTGTATGATTCTACGACGTTTCCATCTGTGTACTTTCACAGCAGGCCCACTTATGCTGTCTTTGTCTCTTCCTGTACAATTACTTTTATTCGGTTACTTTTACTGCAGCCTGCACTTAATTGTGTAGCTTTTGCTTGTGTTGTTTTCTCATTTCACAAGATTATCAAGTATGTGTGTGTGTGTTGTCATACGAGGTGAAGACAGCTGCCAGTGTTCCCACCGGGATGTTGTGTTCAGGCCGCTGAAGGTCTGAGCTCATGTTGAAGCCTGCCATAACCCCTACACACACACACACACACACACACACACACACAGACACAGAAACACACAGAAACAAACCACAAAAATGTAAACAATAGACTACACAATACAAAATATATTTTTACGCTGCATATGTAGCTGCAACAAACGAAAGGACAACTGGAGTGTTGATAGTTTTTTTGGCCTGTGGTGCTGTTTATCCACTCTGATAGTTTTGGCGTGAGTTGCTGAGTTTTGGAGATATCAGCTGTAAGGATGTCTGCCTTCACTCAAATATCAGTCCCTGCAGGATTTCACAGGCCTTGTTTGGGACTGTTGCAGCCTAAAATAAAAAAAAATTAAAAAAACTTGTTCCAGTGAGAATAAAACCGCTCCAAGTAACCTTAACAAAAAGGCCCAGGGTTCTAAAATTCAAACAAAATATGCTTTATTTGTAGGTGCGCCTGGGGGATTATTCCGCAAAGAAGCAAAATATTTTTGGAGCTCAAACTCAGTCAAAACAGCAAACACAAAATTATAAAATATACAAGTGCACAGAGCACTGATAAATGTGAAAAACAATTACAAACCGTGCGTACACGTGATAACATAAAAAAAATAAAAAATATGAAAAAGTAAATAATAAAACTTGGGCTGTAACTGACGATTATTTTCATCATCTATTAATCTGTCAAATAAAATGTCAGAAAATGGGGAAAATTCACGATAAGTGTTTCCCAAAACCCAATAACATTAATTGATTATCAAAAAAGTTGGCAATTAATTTAATCATTGATTAATAATCAATCATGCAATTGATCGTTGCAGCTCTAAATAAAACACTGAGTTGGTTCACTGACACATACATATGTATGACGTTTGCGAAGGGGACTGCAATGATTGGTAAAATGTGTGGCAAAGTTGTGTGACTGGACAGAATCACAAGGTTGTGCAGGATTCATGGGGTTCGGCTGAATTTGCACTAACAGCTGCGATCGCAACATCACAACTTCCTGGAAGGACTCGATTATACTGGAACAAGACGACACTTGGCTTGTGGCGCTCAAAGCACAAAAAAAAAATTGAAAAGCTCAACAGAAACTTCTCTTTCCAGAAGTCATGACCCGGTTGATAATCCACAGACCTTGTTGTGAGCAGTTTCATGCAGGAACTATTTTCTTTCTACAGAAATACACCCACCAACCATATAAGCATGCCAAAGGAAGCGTGCGTCTCCTCACGGACGAGAGGTTACAGCTCAACCAAGGAGGATGCTTTCATTGTTTACATCCTGTTCAGTCATGAGCACGAGCCTCTCATCCATGAGTAAATGGCGCTTTGAGCACCACAAGTTGAGGCTGTCCAGTTCCATTAAATCCGAGAGGAGGCTGCCGTCTTAGAAACTTGGCAACTCACACTGACACTGACTAGAAGGAGAAATGGCACTACAGGCCAGGAAAAACATATTTTTGAATTTGGGGTGAACTGTCCCTTTAAAGGGTAGGTTCCTAATACATACAGCACACAATGTTAGATGAAAAAGAGATGATGGGGCCACCTCACCTGTAGCAGCAGGGAAGAAAACCCCGAAGACGGTGAAGAAGTTTTCTCCTGTGCTGTAATCTGGCATCGTGTTACTGCTGAGCAGCCCGGACGAATAACCAATGAAACCATGTTCTGACACAGGAGGAGAAAAACAAAGCACAAACAACACACAAATCACACATCAGCTCTGAACATTACGACAGGATTACTAAAATGATCTTCACTGAGTAAATCAACAGTATAAACCTGTCAACTGCCGACACAACTGACCAAAGACGATCTTATAAAACCGCTCTCCTCGTTATGCATCACACCATGTTAAATAACTACTGCTGATACCAATGCTGACGTTTTATTTGAAGAATTTTAGAAAACAATCTGACAACAAGGTCCTTTATAGTAGCTGTTCTGGAGCTTTAGATTATGTGATCTTCACCCAAAGATGATGTTTGTGTGAAATTATAACAGAATGAGTTGTCAAACTAATTGGCAAAGTTTCTGTACACTCCTTCAGACTGTGGCAAACAATTATTCTATCAGGTTTTTAATGATTTGAGCTAAAAAAAACACACAACATTTGAGCGTACATGGCAACATATAGATCTTTTCCCCATATCTGGTGCAATATTCATCAAAATATTAGTGAAATCTTATGAATTACGTTAATTTATGAATCAAGGGACACATGATAGATGACAACTTAAGTGTGTTCTTTGCGATTAGTTTTGCCAATCCTGACTTTTCGATAAATTACCTATTTTAAAAAAAATATTTTTTCAATAATGTCCTCAAATTTTTATCTTTAAACAAAAATACTTTTCTTTGATTGAAAATGCACCATACTTCACAGAAATACTCGTATAAGATTGAAGTGCTTAAATTTGACTCAAGAACAACAAATACTGCAAAAATCAGCCTTTTCCACGGTGGATGTGGTGTTTCCTGCAGGCTGGTTGCTGCATTGCTGCCTGCAGCTACAATATGATTTAACTGCATCAACATGATTGATGTAAAGTGATCATTATACTGTTTTTATCTGCTCGTTTCTTCACCTTATCTTTTTTTTTGCCCTTGATGATTACTGTTAAGTTTTTGCATTGCACTTCTTGGAAAAGGTGAGACTAAGTAGAAATGTAAATGCATCACGTCTGCACCAGGGGATTTTCCAGGAAAGAGCTGAAGTCCCAGACACCAACTGGCATAGGTGTGAAATAAAGCGGCGTATCAGTTTCTTTCATCATTACAAAACTTTAAAAACTGGTATATGACAAAAGGATACTGCTTCTTTAAGTTTTTACATTTCTCAAACTCAAATGAAAGGCCCAGTTTATGTCTACTATGGTATATAAAATATAAAAACCAGAGGCCCCATGACCGATATTATCATGGTACTTAAATCACAGTATGATATTACTGTATTGTCAGTGTGTTCATCTCATTTCAGTCATTTTTGTTGCAGCAAAATTTTGTTGTCAGGCAGACAGTGACCAACCAGTCCTACTGAGGGACCCCTGCTGACCTTAGAAGAAAAAACAAACAAACTCTGCACCACCAAGTGGACTAAGAAAAAGCATTTTAGTTGCAATAGTTCACCAAATAAATTGAAAATTCAGTCATTATCTACTCGTCCTCATGGGGATTGAAGGTCAGG
>JAJHUR010072609.1:9817-20226 GCA_027495735.1 Lutjanus campechanus | reverse complement strand
TTAGTTATTTTGAATTTTCTGGTCAATCTTGCTGTCCCACTATGAAACAGGAAAATGCTATAACTTTGGTATAAATGCTCTATGTGCACCAAACTTCACAAGTATATTCCCACACTGAACACATCCACATGACAATCAGAAGTCAAAGTAATAGCACCACATAATGGAAGCAGAAAACCTCTAATTTCTCATACAGTGTCAGGACTAGGATTTCATCCCGTGACACGGGAATCCAATCCAATCCAATCCAATCAAGAGCATTTTACATTTCACAGGAAATGCAATGACAAAAAATGGGAGAGATATATTTCGCTTTTTAAAGCACAGAACATATTTCATAAATTCAGAACATATAGGATACCACTTTGCTGTCATAAAACTTGCAGCATATATGTGTGTGAGTGTGCCGTGGGTCAGTAAAATACAACACAGTCGGTTAATTAAGACAAAGCGCTCACTAAAAAAACAAAGGCATGCTCAGTGGTGACCTTGTGGCATTGCACATCTAATGCAAAGATGATGCAGTGAAATACTGAAACCATCCGTTAACGGTTCGTTATTACGAGAGGCCTGTTCTCACAGCCTCGGCTCATTGGAGCCCAGCCGCAGTGGAATAAGGGTTTGCCTGCAATGGATCAGGCCAGGAGGTTGTGGCCGCCAGAACACAGACCATTGCTGGTGCTCCGAGTCGCCAGCGCGCCGAGTTGCGTGGGGGTGCGAGGGCCCGTTCAACGCTGCTTGCAGCTTTAATTATTTTTATTCTTCCATTGGTAAAAGTCTTGCTGCAGCCTAAACTGTGCAAGGGAGGGCGGTGCAATTTGGAGGGTTGGTCCAGAACCCTGCAGGGACCTCAGACGCAAAAATTGACATATGTCTGTCAGCAGGGGGCGCTATAAGCAAGGGAAACACGTTTTGGCCTATAACTCCCAGACCTTATGTCGCACATTCAAAATCATATCCACAGATTCGCTGAATAGCCCTGAATCACCTGGGATAGGCCACGCCCATTTCCGCCTGTAATTTTTTTACGCAAAATCGCGAAAACTGGAAAACCTACTTTCTCGAACTCCTCCTAGGGATTTTGTTCGATCACTGTGAAATTTGGCACGAACAGTCTACCAATGGATCTGATCTAAAGTTATCAAAAGAATTGTGTTCCCTCAAAATATGCGCAAATTATTAACGAATAAATTTTTCTAGCTAGCTATGAAAACGCGAGCAGTTGCATATCTGTGTGAAAATGAATCCTAATGATACCAAATCTGAGATCCTATGTTGGCATGTGACTCTGGGGCTAGAAGCCAAATTTGGCTAATGCTGGCCACTAGGGGGCGCTGCAAATATGGGAACGTTATATCTCTTAAACGGAAAGACAGATTTTTACGAAATTTGGTGAGTATGATGCTGGGTCAATCCTGAGGCCATATCTAGAAGGTAATCATGACTGGTCCAAGTGGGCGTGGCTTATTACGAGCTAAACAACAAACATTTATTTCAGCTCAAGTATTATGCTGAGGGCCGTAAAATTTATATAGGATAGGATATATATAGAATAGCACACAGACCATCCATACCAAAAATTGTGCGTCTACTCCACTAGGTGGCGCTGTAACGGACACAAACGCATTTTGGCCTGTAACTTCAATATTTTAAATCATATCTTCATAAACTTTATATCCACATCTTCGCTGAAAAGATCCGCATCTTCTGACATAGGCCACGCCCACTCCCACAGCAGATTTCTCTTTATACGTCCCTACACCTCAAAAACCTACTTTTTCGAACTCGTCCTAGGATCTAAGGTCCATCTGCACGAAACTTTGCACATACAATCTGCAGATGTGCTTGATCAAAAGTTATCAAAGGAATTTTGCTACTCCAAAAAATGCAGTACTGATAATTAAACATTTTTTTCCGCTAGCTAAAAAACACATACCGTTGCATATTTTTGTCAAAATAAAAGCTATCAACATCAAACTTGAAGCACTTGTTTCAGAGTTCAACCAGAGACAATGTCCCAAATTTGGCACAAATTGGCCGATAGGGGGCGCTATAAACAGAGACAAAAAAAGTGACATGAAAGTTTATCTGATTCGCACGAAATTTGGTGAGTATGATGTGGAGTCACTCCCGAGGCCAGCTGTAAAGTTTAGTCATGATTGGTCAAAGTGGGCGTGGCTTATTACAAAAAAAAAAATTCAGCCTTTCACACTTCCAGTGCTCTTCCCATTACAATAAAGCAGCGACGAACGGGCCCTCGCGGCCTGCTCGTGTCGCCATGCGGGCGATGCAGATTTACGATCGGCTTTATTCGCGTTCCGTGGGCTCGGCGAGAGCCGGGGGCCGAGTCACGCGGGGAGGCTTGGCCCCCGTTCATAACTGCTTGCAGTTCTAGTTACTATTATATTTGTTATTTGTTGTATATATGTATATATATGTATATACACAAACCTATGACAAACTGTGACGTTTTTGTCCTGTAAAATTATAAACATCATATATGTATTTCTTGACACTATTTAATCAGGAATGAAAAAAATTACTACAGTTCATATTTTTTCTGAGGTAAGGGCAAAACAGAAAGGGGAGGGACTTCACCTCTTGTGTTGTCACTATGGGCAACAACCTCTCTGCCTCCTTCCGCTTGTTGGTTGCTTTATTGTTATTCGTTGTTTAGAGGTTATGAATGATGGTAAATCTGATCACAGAACCTTGCTTCAAATGCATGCAGAATGCAGACCTGTTATGTAACAAATAGTGTCCAGACACGTGTGGTATTATAATCTACAATCCTCTCATCGCTCTCAGGCTGTCATCAAAGTATCATCTGAATTCACATTTTTATGAATTAATTCACATGACTTCAGCATACTCACTCTCCTCTTGTACTAATAATGCTGAGTGAAAAGGGATGCATTGATTTTTCTGGTACGGCACCCTTGGTTACTGATGGTGGAGCTCTGCCATGAACAGCTGCTCTGAGAGCTGTGATTGGAGCAGGCTGCTCCCGCAACTGCTCCCATTGGCTGCTTCTACAGATACACTTGCCTCATTACATACAAAGCTCCACCCTTCTGTACAAAGGAGGGGAAAGTTAAGGGCGAGTACAACCCCTTTGTGTTGTCTTACAGGCTGGATGTTTCAACATGTCTGTTTAGCCCGGCTGTTGATCATTTTAAAAAACCCAAAATGTGTATGCATTTGGTGAAGAAGGATAAAGCATTAAATTCCTTTTTTAAGCTCAAATTACTTGAGATTCTGTTTTAAAATCGATATATTCAAATAAAGGTAGTAATTCAAATTAATGCATAATTGCATATATAAATTGAATGAATCAGTTACACTCTATTTGTGTATTGTGTGTAGTTTAACGAAAGTCAAACCTGAAATGTATTTCTAGGTCTAGTCAACAGTTCGACAAAAAGCTGAGCAGCTGAGTCAACCGCACATTGCGCCTCCTTGGGCGCCTGTCAGACAACACTGGGGACACACAAAACCCAGTGGCATCGTTCGCTACTGGTACCTAAACACATTGTTAAAAGCCGCCTGACAACGCTCATGAATTCCCACTTTGTTTATCTGATGCTGGTGAGGAATAGTGAGCGCTGAGCATCTGCTTCCATACAGGATCTTTTCTTTGCGGGATTACCTGAATAGAGGGTGAGTGTATGTTCATCACACTACGAGTGAACCACAGAGAATTTGTTGACATTTTTTTACATTCAGCGCCATTTGCAGACAGGTACACCTACCGCCCCCTTTATTGCTCCCACTGTTAAACGCACTGCTGCTATCACGGAGCAAACGGCGCAGGAAAACCACCAACGATCTGAATATAACGTTAGTCTTTAAACTGATATGATGCTGCTTACAAGGCGATGCTGTAATGATATGAACGACAGCAGATGTGATGTCAGCAGCGAACTTTTCGTATTTTTGGTATAAAATGACTGCACTGACGCGATAAAATGTAGCTGTTTTTGCAAATGATTTGGTTTATTAGTCTTAATCATAAACCCTATAGGGACTGTGGTCGCTCTCCATGTTTTGCACAGTGATACAGTTGGAGCAGTCGTAGGTTCACTATCGTATATTCCGTAGGATAATCATGGAGTCTGTTGATTGTGTACAATCAGCAGGGGCGATGCTAGGGTCAGTGGAGATCAGGGCCGGAAATCTTTGAATGAGTTCGGGGTCATGCGTTGATCCAGAAATGTTACTATACATAGAAGTGCTATGTGTGTGAACAATAATTATTATCATTGTCATTGTCATTTTTATTATTATCATTAGTACAGCCTAACCTAGTGGTTCCCAAACATACACTGGCATTCCCCATTGGAAGCCTGCACAAGTAAAAATATAGATAGCTTTATATATATGCCATATGTTTATATGCAAATATTTAAAGGTGAAATATGTAAGACCATAGCATTAAATGAGTACAGTCTAAATCTGTAGTTTAGAGAAGCCACTGAAACAAAAATATCCCCATTTTAAGTCATAATTATGAGATTTTAAAAAAGTCAGAATTATAAGATGGAGTCATAATTGTGACTCTTTATCTCATAATTTCTATTTTTTTATCTCAAAATTTAGACTTTTTATCTCATCATTATGACTTACCATTGGATATTTTTTCTTTCAGTGGTGGAAATGGGCTTCCATACTAGTTGGAGCCAAAGATGTTACAACGTGTATTAAATATGTTGATGTGAGTTGTGTTTGGCCCCACCCCCTCCCTCCCCCACTCAAAGCTGCAGTTTGCAGGAACACTGAACCTACATGAACACAAGATCACAACATTATACTTAATAAAATGACGAGCACCAAGATTTGACCAGGTTTTCATAACTATGTGAGGTGTCTATAGATGTAAAGTTCTACCCGTTCTCCTGGAGACAAAGTACAAACTCTGGAGTCTAGTTCTAAGTTCAGTGACCTTCTGCCAGACTCCATTAACATATTGTTCAATTTTACTGTTATAAACATCTGCTCCTTCTGAAAGATCATTTATGATTTATGACTTACTCATTGTGCAAATATTTAGCATTCATTTTAGCTCCATGTAAAATGAATAAACACAAATGAAATCTATGTATGTGGAAGCACACAGGCCACAACAAAAACAGATGATCCACCCTGGAATGGAAATTTTAAGGGAGAACATGCTAGCTGTAATGTTTCTTTAATCTCTGATGACATAACCTGGTCATTTCATGATTTAATACAGTAAATATATTACATATTTCTCCTTTAAGTTCATTAATGAATGAATGAATTAATTAATTAATTCATTAATTAATTAAAGGACTTTTTTTTCAATTTGGCATCCATAGCTAGCTTATGGAGACTCAAGAAGATAAGGGAAAAGGCACTGAGCCATAGATGTAGGCTATGACACACATTTTACTTGACAAAATATTAAAACTTTTTTAAAATAGGTGTTTAGGCTTAATATTTTTACAGTTGATAAATGTAAGGATCACTTTGTGCATTTTAAAATAAACTTAAAAAAACTATAATCTTTGGTTGAGATAATTTACTCTCCTTCTTTAGATAAACTTGAATTGAAAGAATTGAAACTTGCATTTGCCAAATTGGTCACAGTGAAGTGTGAACCTGATTTGTCATTATTTTGATGCCTGAAAATGGAATGAATTTACTGTATATTTTTTTAAATATATTTTTTGGGGTTTCTAAAATTCAAAGATTTAAGTTTATCTGAAGAAGTAAAGTAATTTATTGCTACTAAAGAGCAGCAGTTGGTAAAACTTTTACAAAACCTGAGTTTGAGATAGGCTCAAATCTCAAAACTCTATGTCACTCTACAGTACATTGCCTTGAAATTTTGAGTTGTCTCAACTTTTTATAGATCTAAAACAATGATTGATGAAAATGTTAAAAAATAACTGTCATTCATTTCCACATAATTTTTTGCCAAAGTCACAGGGTGCCACTGGTGAGGGGCAAAAGAGCCATATGTGACAAATGTGTATGTGCATCTGATGTTGAAGTTGCTGTCCTGTGTTAGTAGCTTTCTGTTGTATGTTTGTGTTATTTATACTATCTGTAGGAGTCACCGAGGTCTGAAATATTCAAGTCATACACACACTCCTGAAGGGATTTCAGCCAATCAAGCACTGTTCATGTGCAGTATTTGTGGTTGTTGGGTGCTCAGTGGGGCACTGTGCCACTTCTTCTTCATGGCTGTCTTGACTCATCTGCCTCTTCATCTGTCTCTGTATTTATCTCTCCTCTGTGTTTTATTTCACACTCTCATGTTCCTCCTGTACAACTGATGTCTGTTCTTTATCTCTAGAGACATACAGACGTAGACGCAGACGTACATCTCCTCCTTTTCAGTATTGTTCTTTTCCAAATGAAACAAACATTGACTTAAATTGCCTGGAAAAAGAAAATGACAGGAGGAAAGAGAATGAGAAAAAGGCAAACAAAGAAAAAAGAAAATCGTTACCACCCGTTAAAAATGAAAAAATGAGAAGTTGCTGAGCTGTGTGTTCGTAATATCACTGAATGAATCCAAATAATGTAGAAATGTGACACAATGTAATGTAAGGGCAGCATAAACTGTAGCATCGCACTGTCATGCTTAGTTACCTTAGTTTAATGATGCAGAATCATTTTTCTAGACTAGCACCGATTTATCGGCAATGCTCGGAATCGGGCCGGTTTTCACGTGATCGGCCATGACTTGCGACCAGCCGGTCAGTCTAAAATTTGCTGGCCTAAAGCACCGGTCAAATTCTTACCGCGCTGTGGCAGCAAAAAACAAACAAAAAAACACTAAGCAAACGCATTGCCTCTTCTTTTCGGTTATGTGCTAATGTGTTGCAAAGCAGTGAGCAGTCCTTGAACCCTCACATGCCTCACGGGATACGTCTGCCCTTATGTCAGCCTGCCCAGGTCAATAACATCAGCAGCACAAACACACACATGTGCAACTCATGCCTTTGGCGACCTACACCATGTCGGCAGTATGGACATTTTTTAAAGTGTGTGAGGAGGATCGCAAGTTTGCAGTATGCAACACCTGCAAGGCTAAAATAGGGCGTGGAAAACATTTGGTAAGACTAATCCAGAGGTGTCCAAACTACGGCCCACTTACGAAACTTGGGCTGTATCAGAAACCACATACTGCATACTGCATACTGCATACTGCGTACAACACCAGTATACACTGTATACTGCATGTTTTTGAGTAGTACCCAGTATGTGACAATTAATGATTACATTTCTAGCTATAACATGCTTTGTTCAGGTGTTTGGTACCGCTGTGCTCTCTCACGGCGCTTTCCAAGGTGCTGATCCTGACTGTTCATTTGTTTGTTTGCTCTGTACTGTTGTACTATTATTTTTTGTATTTATTTTTGCACAATTTCGTACTTCGTAGTTTGACAGAGCCTTTTGGGGGCGTAGGGATTAATATTTTCCCGAAAATTACATTTTCTATCCTGGAAACAGAGGCGCTCTGTCCCAGTGTATGTACAGTAGCTTCCCAACCTGATCTCTTTAGTGTATTTTCTGCTCATATTAATCATTATTGTTGAGGAAGAAGAACGCCATTTCAATATTAATCAACATTATAAACTGCAGGCTGCATGCAACTTGACCTTCTCTGTGGCTGCACAGGATGATGAAATGCCAAGTTCAGCCTGTGATCTGTTACTGTCTGACTGAACAACCTTATGGAAGTTATATTTTACAGTTCTACATATTTTAAACTAAGGAAATTCATTAAAACAAGTCATTTGGTGTTTTCAAAGTCATGATATTGAGCTGAAACAGGTTCCAGATTTCACTCGCATTCACAGGCTGCTGATGAGCGCAGCAGACAGCTTGCACTGTGCGCACTGTGATGTTCAACATCGGAGGCTTAATAAAGTTAGAGTCAAAAGTTATTGTATTAAGTGCATTCATAATCAGACATGCTTGAATTCATGGCGATTTGTGATCGTTAACCAATTAATAAAAGCTCCCTGTGTACTCAGCTGGTAGCAAATAGGAGCCAGTAAACATGCACTACCCCGAATGAAAATTAAATCTTCAGAATAATATAGCATATGCTATGATATGATGCTGATATAGTAGACAAAAAGTTATATATTATTTATTAATGTAGAGTGTGTTTTAGCAAGCTGGTTGTATCTTGGTTAAAATGTTCTAATAAAGGAAAGTTAGACATTTTTGCAATATCTTGTGTGCTGTAAAGTGGTTTAGAAAAAATGAAATCGGAATTGGCCAAAATCGGTATTGGCCGTCCAAGCACTCTGAAAATTGGAAATCGGTATCGGCCCAAAAAATTGTAATCAGTGCAAGTCTACATTTTTCAGGTCATATTAACACTTTAAATTTACTGTATATAATCCACACACTGAAATGATGATGAAGCAACTACAGGCACTTTGAATACGTTTTACTGTTGTCTGTTTTGCATTGCTGATATTGCAGCTCAGAACACTGATTAGAAAATTCATCATCATTTATCACAGAAAATCTTAAATCAGTTACACTCATTTTATGTTGATTTGGTCAAAAACGTCAGTGATGTCCACATCTCTTTCATCATGGGACTGACAGCGTCTTGTTTAAATCTGCTGTATGAAGTTTTATTGTTTAATGTGCAGTTTTCATGTTAGAAATACACAGCAACATTAAGATCACATTTAATTGATCAGTAATTTTCTGACAGCATTCTTCTCCTGCCTTATTTGCAGCAACAGTGTTGCTTTTTTGCTGTAATATATTTTGTATATTTTCCGAAGCTCTTAATTATAACAACTTGATCATTTTGACTGAAGTGGGCGGCTCATGATCGCTTCACTTTATGCAGAAGAAGAATCAAATGACGCAACAAACGCCCCTTTTTATGTGAGTGCGCACAGAGAGTCTCAAGAAGAAAGTCTGAGTTAACAAAGCAAGTTGATAATCACCGTTGTGATACCCGTTATCTCCAACTGGGGTTCTAGGTTTTGTTGAGCAGCTCATGCAAAGAAAGTCTGACTATGTTGAGCTTCGTGGTAGTACAGCCCTCAGGAGGTCTGCAACCTGTGGCTTTAGAGCCACATGTGGCTCTTTAGCCCCTCTCCAGCAGCTCCTGTGACTTTGGCAAAAAAAAACTATGGAAATGAATAACTTTTTTTTTTTTTTTTTTTTTTAATTTTCATTTATCATTGTAGATCTACATTGTAGAAACGAAAAAGTTGAGAACACTCAAACTTCCAAGGCAACGTACTGCAATAGATTTGAGAGAGATTTAGAGTTTTGAACCCAAATTCTTAAATTCTGAAAAAATTCTACTCCAACTACAAATCTTTTGTTGAGATAATTAACTTTTCTTCTTTGGATAAACTTAAATCTTTGAGTTTTAGAAACCCAAAAAAGTTGTATTAAAAAAAACATTGAGTAAATTCATTCTTGTGAAAATGAATGACGGTTAAAGTTTTAATATTTTCACTTAAAAACATTCATCTTCCAGGCACCAAAAATAATGACAAAACCAGGTTCACAGCTCACTGTGACCAAATTTTGAAATGCATTTTTTTGAGTTTCTAAAGCTCAAATATTCAAGTTTATCTCAAGAAGAAAAGTGAATAATCTCAACTAAAGATTGTTGGTCACCAAAACTTTTCACATTTATTTCAAAGCTTGAAGTTTAGTTTCACTCCTGCGTTACTGCTTGTACTTTAGGATATCTGCTTTAATTTAGCATCTCATACTCGCGGAGAGTCGTGTTAAATTACTGCCAACGAACCCTTTAGTGATTTTGCTGCTGATTGTGCTTTTCTCTATATGGTATATATTTTAATAATTATTATAATTATTATTATATATTATAATAATTATTATTTTTTAATAAGAGTAGCCTCTGAAATAGAATAATGAAAGTGCCATAACTCTACAGCTCATCGTAGGTTTGCAACAAAAAGACACATGAGCCATATTAGTTATTTTCTCTGTCTCTGTCTCCATGGCTTTCTGTCATCATGATATTTTGATGCAGGTTTAGATAAAGATTAAATATTCTAAATAGAGAACACATTTTGAGGATTGTGCAGCCTCTCAAGTGCTTTGTAGTTTACTGTGGCATATGTGATTCTTGTACTTTTTTCTTATTCAGGTGTTAAACCTTTCCATTCAACTGTAACTGTAACATGTCTCCTACATCTTGATCGATCAGGTTACGTTGTGGCGCTGTGATAGGGCTCAGCTGTTTGTGTTTTAGGGGTTGCTTCCTCACTTGTGTCTTTCAGCAAAGACTGCCTCTGACAGCGCCTCTGATTTCATCTGGGTCAGGTTGGCTCCCACTTTCTGGGTTGTTTCCAGAGCTCATGCCAGCTCAGCGACTGTGTGTGTGTGTGTGTGTTGGGGGGGGGGGGGGCGCTTTT
>JAJHUR010072608.1:0-36447 GCA_027495735.1 Lutjanus campechanus | reverse complement strand
AGCTCAGCCTTCATTTTGATCTCAACTACACACCTGTAAAGTTTTGTGATGCTATCTTGCACGGTTCTGACACTGTTGTGCTGACAAAATCTGTCCCCACATATAAAAACACCTGCCAAAGCACTTCTGTGGTAGTTCCTGATACAGTTGGTATCTCCTGGACCACATTTTGGCATGATGACATACACACAAACTCACAAGGTTCAAACAATACCAGCCATGTTGTACACTCAAGTTACAACAACTTCCTGTTTCATGGTGAACAATGCATCATCATAGCAACGGCATGGCTGTGTTGTGTTAAGGCAGACAGAGGTCGACTTGTGCAGTTCAGATGATCTGATTCTAACTCAAATACAAAGACAAAATACTTAAGACTTACAACATGACATGAGGTATGGCTCATGGCTAAACAGTCGAAGGCAAGCAAAAAAATTTTAAAAAAAGGCAGGCAACCAATCCAAAATAAAAAAGGCAGTGTCCAAAACTGAGACAAACACACAAACACAAAGGCACAAGGAAACACGAGGATATGTGACATGAAGACGAAAATGAACTGACACTGATATGAAGAAGCGCCAGTAATAAATACACAAGAAACCTATTAAGGACAGATAAAACAAATCACAACTGTGACAAAAAGATAAATACAGGAAGTAAACAGCAGAAACAAAAGGACAGACAGGACTTCAAATTAAAACAGGAAATAACAAAAGTGAAACCCAAAACCATGACGGACAACTGATGAAAACTAACAAGCTTCACTATTTAGCATCATGAAATGGGATCAAGGTCTTAAGACTTTGATGATCACATATGAGGATCTGATTAACCTGCTAGGAGCAATTTGTAAGAATACAGCACCTGAAATTTTCTGTTGCCAGTAGGTGGCACTTTGACTGTGGTTCATACCCCCCTACTTTGGGCAGCATTATTCAGACCACACCTATTTTAAAACTCTGCTTTGTTGTACTGTGATCACTCTTGCACAGTTATGACACTATCATGCTGACAAAATCTGTCATATGTTTGTCAGACAGACATATAAACACCTGCCAAAGTACACAAAACTGCATCACACTATAGGAGGTGTCTCCAAGACCACATTACACCATGATCACACACACACAGTAAGAAAATACCAGCCACACACCATTGCTGCTGGTAACTTTAAGTGACTGAAGCTCATTGAAATCGTTTTCTAAAGAATCTTCTCTCAGAATTACACATTTAGCCTCAGGATCTGCATTCTTTCTTCTTTTGTTGTCATTAAATGAAGGAAAAAAGATTCATTTATGAGGCAGTTTTTAGGTTGCAGCTACACGCCAGCTATTCGCCCTTCACCCTCTACACTCATTTCCCTCGCATTTCTTTTAGATTTCCATCTTAACAATCCCCCTGTGAGACTAATTACCTGAATTGATTAGTAAAAAAACACGGGCTGCTGCCAGCTCACTGACTGAGGAGCTGCACAGAGTTGGCAGAGGAGTGACAGTAATGTGACAGAGACGTATTCAAGAGTTGATGCGCTGATGCAACTACAGCCCAAACAGCCTGATGATATTAAAATTCAGCCTGAACTCCTCCAACATTAAACTCTACCATCAAAATGCAGCTCAAGCAGCGTGGTCCACACCCATGTTGTGCATGATTACCCTACTTCAAATTCAGCCTTTTTGAGTTGTAACTGTTTTAAGAAGAGTTTCTGATTGAGACACTTGTGTCACCACCAGCAGTGGTTCTGAAGTAGTGAAGGTTTCCTCCATCACTGTGTGTGGGATTCATCTCCAGAGGAAAGAAAAGGCAAATGAAGTACAGCAACACCTTTCAGGCAAGTGGCTGCAAGGTCACACCTGCTGCTGGTGAGTGGCCTACTTGAATTTCCATGAAGTGAACACATTACTGATGTGAGGTCAGAGTGTTTTTCACAGTTTGTGCTGCGGGGATAGCCTTTTTCATATTCAGTGTATATTCAGTATATTCATTGTATGGGTCTATATCAAAACCAGCTGGGGCAACCAGCTAGAAACCACAGGGGTTAGTTCAGTTTATATTTATTCCAGACAAAGTACAAAAAAAAAAGAGTTAAATATAAAACTATGTGGGAGCATTGGGGTGAGGGAGTTGGGGGTGCATGTGTGCAAGTAACAGATTCTGAAGATGCTATGAAGCACAGTGTCGGGTTCAGGTGACAGGTATGTCACAGTTATTATAAACATCTTTTTAGCAGCTATAAGATTGTTATTATAACTGTAATTGCTGTAGGAGCTCACAAACACTTTTTTAAAGATATCTTTCGTCACTAATTCCTCCCACAGTGGCAGCTGCACTCTACGCCCTCTGATTAATTGAATGACATTGTTATTTATGATAGCCTAATCAGTGAAATAGACAAGTGAAAATGCATCAATAATAGTCTGACATATTTCACAAAAACTTTTTTTTAATCACTAAAAACAGGAATTATAGACTACACTCATATGTTGTTCATTATCTATCACTGCAAAGGTTAATTTTCAGGACAAAATCAACAGGATTCAGGACAACTGCTTGTCATTTTGGACTGTCCTCAATTTTTCAGGACATCTGGTCACTCTAGTGAGGGTTTGGTAGAAACCTTTATTGGCTTATATGAAAACCACACACAAAAGACATAGAAAAGGTAAAATAAAAACAATACAAAATCATCTATTCATTTTAAATATTATTATTAGAAAACAGAAGAAATGCACATATTAAATGTGTATAAGTTTTAAATCTTAAAAAAAAAACAATCTACATAGTTAGAAATTCAAACAAAACAAAGAAACAGGACTAACTGTATTGTTAAAACACAGTTTCTAAGAGTGATCATATTTTTCCATAACATTTTTTTTTTACCACCACCTGTTTAATATACGATCTATGGTTGAAGCGAGTTGTTTTCTCCACCCCCTCGTCCTCAGATTTGAGGAGGTTCAAGCAGGCTGCAAGAACACTACAGGAGCACAAGACATGCACGACACTGGAATTTGACAATAACATGAGATGACGAGTCCCTGCACTGTACGTTGATCAGCTGTTTATAACTGTCAGGTATTTTTTGTCAATGTACAGTTAAGTACGCTATCCTAAAAAAACACACAAAAGCCCACTGCTGCAGTCTGGACTTAAGGTTAAGTGACTGCCTGCCTCACTGTCTGCCAGACTTCATTAAGATATCGCTCAATTTAACTGTTATAAATATCTACACCTTCTACAAGATTAATGATTTCTTACGACTCATAAACAGACATTTACTCATTCGACAAATATTAACCTGAAACAGGAAACTAAAACAGTTATTCTGGCCCAGAATAGAAGCTTCAAATGAGGACACTGCAGCTGCAGTGTTGTTGTCAGAAAAACAAGTATTTCAACTTAACATGTCTCCTTGATCTTTGATGACATATTGTGTTCATTTTATATTTTATTAATTACAGTACATATATCACAGATTTCTCCATTAAAAATAAGAGAGGTGTTTATTGTTTCTCTTTTGTAACAAGCCTACTGTTAGATTGTCATTTTATCCACATTGAAACCAATAAATAGATGTAGGAACACGTGTGCTGCTTGGTGCTGGCTGTAAAACCTTCACAGATCACAAAAATGAATGTGGTGGCAGAAAAAGGAGCTGACTGTGCCCATATGAACCATTTTTTATCTGCATAGAATAGCCGTGTGTGTGTATATGTGGATGTTTGTTGCTGCTCACACACAGGAGACTTGTTCAAAATGAAGAAAAGAAGAACTGTGAACTCCCTTGGAGGCAATATAGCGGACTTGCCAGTGTTATGTAAGGCAGTGATTGCTCCTCTTAAAGGCACTGGCTCCACTGCGCTGTTCCTCAACTCCTGGCTCACGTTTTGCTATTGTGGCCAAGAGATTGGATCTATCACATGTCAGTAGTTTGGCTCTGACTTGAAATACTGTAAAACAATGGAGCGAATGAGCCAAATTTATCACAGATTTGCTCAGTTCTTAAGGAGAGAAGGGCAGTTGTTTTTAATCTCTAAGAGGCTTAACCCCCCTGCTGTGAGGGGAAGAAATGTTTATAATCCCTACAGACACAAGTTTATCAAAGTTGTGGATTTAGCAATGAAACATCCTCCCAGCGCTGTCCTTCATCAGAATAATTTCAGACTGGTTTGAAAGAAAACCTGCCCCCAGATCAGTGATGTCAAATACAGAAAATACTAGTCATGTTTTTTGGAGTACCCTTTTCTCTTGATTTGTCTCATCATTCTTAATTTCCAGTATTTTCAAGCATGAGATTAAGCACTGGTTATGCTATGTAGTATATGGATGTGTAGAGTTGTTGAACAAATGAGTTGACCTTTCGTCCAAACCTCACCAACCAGCTGGTGAGGTTAGGTAGAAAGAAAATAGTTCCTACATAAACCTGCTCACAAAAAGGTCGTCTGTGGATTATCTTGAGAAACCAGGTCATGAATCCTGGAAAGAGGCATTGCAGTTGAGTTTTTGTAATCTAGTTCCATTACACTGGAGAGAAGGCAGACATCTCTACAACTGGTATCTCCAAAACTCTACAACTCACATCAAAACTATCTAGATGGATAAAAAGCACCACCAAATATGCAACCGAAGTTAAGAGATGATTACAATCAATTTAAACCTGATAATCTCAAGTCTTACTGTACATACAATAATTTTTAATCTTCACTAAAACCTCAGGTTGGTGATTAACTGTGCTCCTTCTTATAATCCTGGTTGGATTCATATACAGGGGGCAAACAATAATGTTTCAGGGTGTGAAGCCTGAAACATTAAACATTGCTTTTAACTCATTATGAGGGTAACACATCACTTATAAATCATCTGCTTGGCCTGCAGATCTTTTCTGTGTTGACTAAACACTGTCTTGATATCAGTAGGCAATTTGAGGGGAGATGGCGGGGGACGTCATCCCCTTTATTCGCAACATGACCAAAACGCATCCCCCCGTGTTCACCTGCCATCACACCTCCCCATCCCTTAGGTGAATATGTCAGTCTAATCTGTCTGACTCATTGATCCTTTATCTGACTGAGGTTTGTGCAAGTTAGAATCAATGGCTCCAAAATATCAGTAGGCTAACTGCAAATGGCTTTATAATTGTGACTTTTGTTCTAAGTCCCACCCCTCTATTAGTTTATTTCTGAAGTAACCAAGAACCAAAACACCCGTTCATGAGTCACTTTGTTTGTCGTGGGCCACTGAAAATAAATTCCCTCACTGCTTGATTTATGTTTTGCCTTTGGGACTTCCTAAAAATACTCATATATGCTGTACTGAAGACAACTCGCCAATGACTTTTTTAAATTTTTTATTTATTAATTTTTCTTAATTTATGGCAGTGGTACTAAAGACTGAAGGTAATGATACTGGATCACATTTGAATTCGTCACAGTATGTGAAATCTAGAGGAATTTTACAGTAACTCATCACACTTGACACTTTTTCTCACACCTCCTCTAACTTACAGTTTATCAAGCAGTCATGCATGAAAGCAGTTAAAGCAGATAAATAAATTATTTGTAAAATATTACTAGAAAAATCACTTTCACTTAATAAAATCACTAATATTATTTTCACTGTGCAACAAACTTGTACACGTTCAGTGGCTGTTAAGATGTGTGGTTACATGAATTTTCTCTCCTCAGGGATTCCCACGCATACTTAGATCTACTTTGCTGAAGGAGCTCACAATTGGCTCATGAACCGCATAATTAAAAAAAATAATTTGACTTATCTTGGCAGAGGTACTGAATGCTGGGGGTACGTGCTCCCGTCTGAACAATCTGTTCAGGTGCAAAAAAACAGTAAAGTCAGAGCTCATCTCACGACATATTTACTACTTAGTTAAGGCTACTTTTTATATGCAATTATGCATTTATATTTATATCATAATGTACTTGACTTGCAGTACTTGCTTTTTTCTTTTTCTTTATACTTTTCTACTTACTTTGTTTGCCCCAAAACACCAGGAGTCATATATAAAAACCTACTTGGCAATAAAACTGATTCTAAATGAGTTAGTTTCAAGCCATTCATTATTTCTCCTACTGATATAATATAAAGTATATGTGAAATTAAAACAACCAGAATCTTTTAAAAACTAACAAAGAACATCACCCACTACAATGGTGAGTACAATGTTATGTGAGATGACTTTTAAATATACTATGTAATAAACGATATGGTTTAAATCAAGAAATTAAACAGTCAACTCATCCCTCATATTCTCATCCCTCATGCTCTTCATAGGCCTAAACCTGCTCTACACTTAATAAGCTGGCTTCAGACCCAGAGGTATAACACATGCACAATAAGGATTTCTTTTATTATTGCATTTTGAAACAGGTTTTTGTGCTACTGTTTACGTAGTTTTGCCAGACCGTCGTGCAACAAAGTAATTTTAAATCAAAGGAGAAAAACAAGTTGATCACAATTTGTTCCCCTAAAAACAGACAGCATCATAAATATAGAAAATAAGAACAAGAAACAGCCTCGTTCATCTTCCACACACCAACTCTTTGAAAGTGAATTAATTAAAAAAAAAAAAAACAGCAAGTAGATTTTCATTTGTAAAAGACTCACTGAAGCTGCGCTGGCACAGAGGATTGAGTAGTTCAACTCTGAGTCCTAATGCCTCACTTCATTGCATGAGGCAAAGGGCAATCACAGATCGCTCTGATGTCGAGTTCAGAGGTCACTAAAGGTCGCCAGTAATTGGTCACTGATGAATTAGGTGTTTTCAGACGGGTAGAGACACGGCTAATCAGCATGTAATCCGTGTGTGTTTACTCCGAGAAGCAATCTAATTTTCTAACTGTGCAATAGTAGAATAAGATGTTGGTGGCATATAAATTAGCACCTGCAATGCTGAGTCACCTGGTGGGCAGACAATACAATGTACAATGACTGGACTCATTTAAATAGTGTTCTATTTTTAACGTCAGAAATTTTCCAAAGGAACAGCTGTCTGCAATGTGTGCATTTTGTCTATTCAGTAAATCACACATGGCAAAGATTCTTCACAGATGAAGGAAAATGTGTGCGAGTGTGTGACAGGAGCCGTTTAGATGTTTGTGTTTGAGTCAGTGAAGAAGAAATACAGAAAGTAAAGTAAACATGACTACAAAAGAGTGAGAGGAAACAAAAATCTGTCCCTGTCCCTCCAGACTGGCACCTCATATGTTTCCTGAAAGCAGTGTGCACAAAAAATATCTCTACCTGTATGCCTTCTGCTTTTCCTTCTGCTCACCTGTCACAACGGTGACAAGACTGGGCTCACAGAGACAGAGACAGACAGCCACAGAGAGACAGACGAGACAGAGAGACTGGTTATTTGCTGCATTGCTGGGCTTGCGCCCCATCATTTCTCCATCTCATTTAATTTATCAGATATAGCCTGGCAGAATCAGCCAACCTTGGCAGTGATTATGCTCACCTTGTCAGTCATTCTCTTAGGATGTGTCTGTGGACTCACATGAGAGTTGCAGCAATGCTAAGAGTGGTAAACTGCAAAGTCATTATCACAAGCGGAGCTACATATAGTGTCTATAATTTGAGATGACTGTTTTAAATAGAGAGGGCTAATTTGCAGGTGAAAATAATGCGTGGAACTGGCATTTTTCAGACGCATACAGACGCATGCCAATATAATAAGCACTTCTTTTTGACTTTTTCTGTTTTGTTTTGTTTTGATAGCTTACTCAAGATATTTTAGATGCAGAAGTAATACTGTCAAAAAATGCTTACAAAGATGAAGGCAGATCTGTCATAAGCCGCTTTTTAATAATAACTTTAGTGAGATAAAAAAAAATAGCTAAAATTGTTGTACAGTGACCATTCAAACATTTGGAATCACCCGTTTTATTGATGTTTTTCTTCTTTGCTTACATAATGGCTATTTTAACATAGACAAAAACCGTGTAATTCAGACATCAAATGTATTATTTACATCTGAAATAGTTTTGGCCCCAAAAGAAGAATACTTAAATGATTAAAACTCCCACTAGTCGCTGTCCCCACAGTGTTGCATGACAAGAGGGAAAGTACTGTTGTTACTTTTTTTACTCCCACATACCCTTTTGAACTTAAGTTTCAGTCCAGAAAAGCATAAGCGACCCTTGATCATTACTGAACCACAGCAGTGCCTCTGCAGTCGACTCCGTCGTTAGATTAAATATGTTTAAACTATGATTTGTCAGTATTTGCAGCTTGTTATTTACATTACTGTGCACTTGATACTGAAGCAGGAACCTGTCACTGTTGAAATCTGCAAAGCTTCTGGTTTCTTTTACCCATGACTGTTGACTTCTTATATCCTTATTTAACTGTTGCTCAGAGGCATCTTGGTCTCCTTCCAGCTCTCTTTCTCTTCTAGTTTTTTTTTGTCCATATACAGTACAAAATATTACTTTTTGCAAACCTTCACAAAACAACATTTATTTTTAAAGAGGACCTTCTACAACTAAAAGCATGAAAGACCATTCAAAAATATATAGTGCTCTCAGCCATCTGACTGTACTGAGTCAAGCTTTTGTGCCAGGGGATTCCAAACCTTTGAAATAATTATTTTGGTGGCATATAGACACACATAAGCCATATAGACACACATAAGACAATACAATACAACAGTACTACAAACTGCAGCCCCCAAAATGACCATGAAGTTGAATCAACACCTACATGTAGGGAGGATCTATTGCAGGGATGTTGTATCATACAGTACTGCATTACTTTTCAAATTGGCAACTCATACAGTATATATACATCACACTGCACAGAATTATTATTCCAAAAACATTCTGCGAGCAGAAATTATTTCCAAAACTGATGGAGCATTTAACTGTTCAGATACCATATGGCGATGTGATTAACACATGCTTACTTGCACGCTCAAGTCCCTGGTGTCAATTTGTCAGAACAGCAGCCAGCTGTTCTGTGCGAGGGGTCAGCTCAGGATTGCCTTTACTCCACATGACACTACACAGCTGCCGAAGAGTGCCAGAGCGGGTGACATAATGACACAGTTGGGATAAGGTTTCCATCAGTGGCTATAATATCGAGATGCCCTTGAGGAAATGTGAATTTCCAAGCAGATCTGCTTAACAACCAATAGCAGCTGTGGATGAGTGTCGACTATTGTGCATCTCCAAGCTGTGAACATGTGAGTTACGTGGCTGAAATATCCCATCAAAACTGAGACAGGATTAATTTCTATGCTGATGAACTAGATATTCACAAGTAGTTTCAGTTATGATCAGGTGTTTTAGAGTGTCCTCTCTTAGAGTGTCCTTTTGCATAATAACAAGCCAGTGTATATGAGCTGTCTGACTCAGAAAGAAAATTACAAAAAGATCACACAAACTTTTCAAACACTGTCTACTCTCTGATTTCCTTGAAAACTTTTGGTAAGGGTTGCATTGGCATGGTTTTTGATGAGCAGCGTAGGCTCCAAATCAGTGTGCAAAATGCGAAGATTAAGAAAAATATGGAAATCTTTAAAAGCCTGAATGATGTGACCTGTTACACTGCCAAAACATAATTATTTACCTCAACTTTTCTTCTCACAATGACCCTCTCTTACTATATTGTCTAGTCGACAGTGTTTAACACACTGTAAGAAAGATGTGTCCATTGGTTAGGTTTGACTGTGCATTAGCTTCACTTTGCAGAAAGCAGTAGGCATATTTGTTGATTTATAGCCTGACTAATGTGGATAAATTTTGTCTATCCATGCGTAACATAAACTGGGGCTGCTATGTTAATTGAATATATGCCACACTGATAGGTCACTGTCTACTCAGGCTAGGATTTCTTCACACATTAGTACTGTGGCATAACGTTTTTGGAGGGTTTGGCGTCTGTCTGCTATCTTCATAAACACATCCTCAAATTAAGTGATGCAGTTGATCAGAAAATTCCACAACAACAGAGCAAGCCAAAGCTTTTCATTTTAAGAGCAATAAATAAATAGATTTTTGTGTACCAGTAATAAAAAAACACATTTCTATTCTCTTTAACTTAAGTCTCTTTAACTTAAGTCTATTTTGTTATTCCTCTAGTAAACACAGTCCATTTATCAAATAACCAGACTCATTACATCCATCTATACCACACTCTGAAATAATCAATTTCACTTTATTTCTTTGTGTCTGTTTCCCTCTCTTTCTTTTCATGTAGGGTGCCCATGACTGGTGGCTGACTCTGCAGGCGTTTTTATAAATCTCACCAAATATTTGTGGTGTTTTTCAATAAATGGCTGGTATTTTGCACTCTGCATGCTGCATTTGGATTAAAACATCCACTCACACGGGTACTAATGCATTGTTGCCTTGAGTGAAGGAAATGCTGTCCTGAGAGCAACCCTTTCCGCTCTCTCAACATCATTAGTCCCGTCTCTGAACACTTGTTCCAGTGTAACATTGACAAATGATGAGTAATGGAGTTTTGGTTGTGTTGAGTTTTGCTCTTAACTCTAAAGGGAAAAGTCAACTGAGGTCTAAACTGAGCCACGATCATTCGGGATCAGGACTGTGAATTTTATTATGGGGGTCAGGCTCGGTCAGTTACATTGACTAACTGGTCCTGTAAGCATGAGAAACAACTGCTGAGGAGATAATTATATCTATAAATAATTAAAGAGATTCAACAACAGAAACGCATGCAGCAGAATGAAGGATTATCTCTCTTTGATTGAGGTGACAGTGAACAAACAACTTTACATTAACCAATGAAGCATGATGAGAGGTAGGGGAGCTTCATGTAGCAGATAACAAACAGCCTATTTACAATTTCCAAGGTGGCAGTTTAACAGTTTTCAAAGTCTATCAGCATAAATTAAACCTGTGGTAGGCAACATATTTTTGGCATCACAGCAATAATAATAATGACATTAATTCTATAATAGCATATCGTGAATCAAGCGGTCTGAGTAAAAACTAGATTTGTGCACTTCCTCTAGGCTCTCTTTTCAGGCTTTAGGAAATCTGGCCCATGACGGGACACTGGCCAATCACAGGTCATCTCAGAGACCCAGCATTCCTATTGGATTCTCTACTAATGCAGCTGCACATGCACATCCCTTTGGTGGAAAGCCTGAATCAGTGGCGGAAACTGCAGGAAAATTTGCTATTCCAGCATTGGCAACTACTGCATAAACTACAGAACAACTCAAAAACAGGAAAACAGAATCTTAAAGAGAGTCCAGCTAATGAGCAACATGTTCAGCCCAGGAGTTTGTCAGCTCACCCAGCTACTTTTGACTTTACCTTCAGTTGTGTTCCTTTGCATCTATTGCAGGGCTTTTGCTGACTGTTGTGTGAGAGGACCAGGTGGAGCTGAGGCACAGAGCTGACAGACAGCTGCTGAGAGCCAGGAAGCTTTGGGGGAGAGAGCCCGGGACAGACTGGAGTGTCTGGAAGAAGAACCTTTATACACACTAATTTTGCTCTGATGTCGACTCCTTCACTGGCAGGAGCAGAGCACAGAGTTTATGTTTCAGACTTTTGGGATTAAAAAGTGGTTTTATCTTCACCCTTGCCTCTCAATCCACCTGCAGCAGTAACCCATGGAGTTTGACTATTGACTGTATGCTAATTAGTCCATCCATGCCTCTGTGCCTCCGATCATGCGTAAATGCGCACACAGGGTGTCTCTTGCTCTCTCTGGGGAGACGCTTCATCCTGGTTTCCCCACCTGCAGCCCATCCAATTACTAATCAGAATGTTGATTTTTATGACCCGGCCCGTCCGACCCACGGGTTAACCGCAGTGTTTGCATCGCTACAGGTGGGTCATTTTAGTCCTGCTCGTTTCTCCAACTTGACAAATCCAAGCCAAGCCAGGCAGGCACACCTGGCTCTTAAAAGGAACGAAAGATGACATTTTGATTATTTTCAATGATGTTACAACCAAAACACACCTATGATTAATTAAGAGACTAAATAGATAAGATTATGCCAGATTATGTGCTGTTTAAAGCGGAGTTGGATGGTTTAAATTTTCTTGTCTTTGTACTTTAACCCATACAAACTGCTCAGCTCCTAAAGCTCCCCATCTCACCAAAGCAATCAATCTTTAAAGGTTGCTCCAATTGATTGAGGAGCACAAGAACAGTCTTTAATAATCCATCAATTGAGAGAGGGTGGGGAGATGTGACCCTATTTCTGGTTTTTAACGTGTGTGTGTCTATGTGTGAGAGGAATGAGAAAATTAATGAGGCTTACCATGGGTGAACATGTACTGTATGGAATGGCTGGAGCCAGGTGTGTAAAACATTTTAATGCCGTGCAATCATCATTCTCCCTCCTTCTATACCACCAAACTACTATACGTGTCCTCTGACAAGGTGACACTGACACGTGACAAGGTGTTAGACAGTGTTTGCACTTTCTCAACATTGTTTGTTTTTACACAATTAGATTAAAAGCTGTGTGACAGAAGACATTGCAATGTCACCAAGACATGTTAGACAAAAAGGTATTTAAATCAATTTAGGGGTTTGAAAGCATATGACTCTACCTGATATGTTCTGTTAGTGAAAAGCTAAATTATCTTTTGATCCAAGAAGAAATAAATTGTAGGACTAAGTTTGACCACAATTTCCTCCTGTAGTCCTCCAGGATGGATGTTTACTGTCTTGGCGGTGAAGGGGTGAAGAGGTGAAAGGCGTGGCAAACACAGCCAACACGATGAGTGATGGGACATCCTCCGGTCTGCTTAACAGCAAATTTCATTTTAAAAAGCTTCCAGATCGAAGTTTAGATAAAACCAAAGTTGTGCTCATAGGCAATTTTATCATGAGTCATAAGTAGGCAATTGCCCGGGGCTTCTCCTGCCAGGGGAGCCTTGTGGATTTGTTGCTATATACACACACATCACACGCTGTGAGCGTGGCACCGAGTGCCGGAGGGGACACCAAAACAGCCTGATGGACATGGGAATTTACTTACTCACAACAGAGTGAGAGAGAGCTCATGGTGAGTGAAAGAGAAAGAACGTGAATATGGACAGAAGTTTGTCTATAAAGTCTGATGTTTATCTGATAACGACTTAATATTTTAAAATCATTATCATTATTATTATTATTATTAAAATGACTCACTATTTTGAGCTAAGTATAAGTTTATAGTTCAGGTTTATGTTTATATTTAAGTTTAAGTTCATATTTTCTATTTCTATATACATACACACACACATACATAAATAAATAAATAAATATATGCACATATAACCCTAGATATTTACATGGAGAAATGTTATATATTATAGCATATTATATATGTTTTGAGTTGTTGTTTCAAGCTGTCTCCTGAGTCAATAAGTCTAATATTTAAATGCATAATGTTTATATTGTTGGGAGACAGAGACTAAAAGCAGCTTCCCCAAAGGTTTTTGTGCTGATCTTGTGAACAGCTAAAAGAGAAGCTGTGCAGGATCTTAAAGTTCATGGAGAATCATAAAACGATAGGGAACAAAGCCATTAGGGCCTTAAAAACTAAGGGAAGGACTTTAAATGAGTTCTAAAGGATACTGGAGTTATATGATGTCTCATTTTAATACCCTGACAGTATATAAAGTGTTACAATTGTCAAGTAAACCAGAAAAAAGCATGAACAAGCTTTACAGCATCTTGATGGCTGCGTAGAGGTCAAACATTCACCATATTGTGCAAATGATAAAAAGCAGTTTTGGTTGAGGAATGAAAACAGGCTGTAAAATAGAGGTCAGAATCAAAAATGATACCAAGGTTTCTTCCTTGCGGTCGAGTTTGAGAGGCGAGATGTCCATGACTGTAGGTTGCTATTTGTAAATGAAAATTGTAGTGCATAGATACAAACTCTCATAGGCATTTACTGTTTGTTAGTCATGTTTTCCACATACTGGCTCCTTTGCTGCATTTCACCAACCTTGGAAACTTATTATCACGACTCTCCCAGCAGAAAACATAGTGTGTAATGGCCTGTCAGCTAGGACTTCACATGTTTCAGATAACATCTTCCAGCTCCAGGTTACAGAGAAGAATAAAACTGATGTCATTCAAGATGGCTGAAATCCTATAGATGAATACTTCAGCGTTTGTTCTTGACCTTGGGAAGCAACCAGCAATTGACTAAACAGTCACACCTCAAGGTCAGTTTAGTAGCTGTTGAGCATTCAGTAATCTCGCATGATTGTCACCAACAGAACCAGTCGGCATGGAAACGCACGGTAAATGTTGACAATTTAATTTCTCTAAGGGCAAGGTCTGCTGAGCAAACTGCAAAAAAACAAACAAAAGAAAAATACCACATGGGCCTCGAGGTGAGATTGTTTTTACATCTCTCAAGTTGCTGTAAGTTTTTAACATGTCAGGATAAAAGAAGAAGCTTTTTTCTGTGGCCACCATCGTGTATGTGTGACATATCCAAAGTGGCAAGATGCCCTTCAGCTTAAATGAAGACATGAAAAACTGACATTATTCGGTTTTCACCCTGCAACATTATGCCTGTGTGTGTGTCGCTGAAAAGTCTATCCAGCTAATTATCCCATTGTACTGTTGTGTATTGGGAGGTCACAGAAGTGTTATTGGCACCACTGACAGGCGGCACTGAGAGATGATCACACCATCTCTGTGTCAGCCTGAACGCCTGAATACACTGCACCCGGTCAAAACACACACCAGGCACACAGCCAGCAGTGATGGGATTTACACAGGAGGAAAAAAAAAACTATGTCTAATCCTTTGTGAGCCAAATGTAATCATTTTTTGTCATGCAGGTTGAATATGAAGATATTTGTGTCACACTTGGCACAACTGTTACTTGTTTTTTTGTTCGGATCTAAATCCAGCTCAAACAGCATAATGTAGGATTATATGAGGTCGTCATATTACAATGTAATACACCTGTGAAATAATTTGATAAAATGACTGCGGTTTTAATCCTGGTTACAAATTCCTGTCATTCTCAATTTTTCTCTCTCATATAATCCAGCCGTTCCTGTCTTCACCTCTACATCTTTCTCTCATATGCAGTAAATGTTAAAGTAAATGTAAAAGTACTGGACTCTTTCACCTAGTGCTGCCCTTCTGTGCTGTGATTATCTAGTACTTGTTGCCCGATGCTAACTGGGAGTGCAAGTGCCACTGGACAGTACTGCTAGTGTAGATAGCAGCAGGTGGGAGAAGTTTTGACAGGCAGACATACCAATGTTTTGAGCAGGAGGCTCACCATCCTATGGTCCTCCTCAGATGAATGTGTACAGATGCACACACTTCATGCAAGCATGCAACAGCTTACCGAGGCAATCGCAGCAAGCCAGCACTGGCCAGCAGGAACCACCTACATGTGCACGCTATATCTGTATAGATATAGCGTGCTGGCTATGATTGGCTATGGCTATGATGTATGACTGTATGACTGTTTGCAACATCTCAGAAGTTCAGTCTGCACTGTGGAAATTTTGGCTTCTCACATTTTTGTTACTCTGAACAAAACTCATTTGTTGGAGGCTATCTATTTCCACTATAAACACATCCTGGACCAACCTACTGAACACACAGACATGAAACTGATACTTATAATTCCAGGACAGAAAGTTCATGAGAAAAAGTCTTTGCAAAATATATTTCTTTGATATATTCTTTCATATAATTTATCACCATATTCATTTAAATTCTGAATTCCTGTATCTCATGACATTTCTTTGTCCCTCAGTCTTGTCTTTGTGTTGTGTTTCTTAACAGGGTTGTGTTAGTCAAACTTGCACAATGAGGTCTCACAGCGTCTTCACTTAAGGAACTCCACACCTACATAAACGCTGCAGCGTGTGGGAGTCTCAGTGCTAACAGGAAGCCTGATTAGCATCTGTGTGAAACTTGCGTACTTATCAACCTACTGCGACAATTAACCACCCTCGGGCTACACACAGTCTGGATCCCTCTGTCTGTCTCATCTCTCATCTCATCATATCTCCATCCCTTTGTTCTGAAGGTGTCAGGTTTCTATTCATCTGTGTGAGCAAGCAGATGAGACTGGAGGATGAGAGAGAGAGAGATCAGATACAGGGATGACTAACCACTCATTGTTATGAACAGGGAGCTTGTTCACATGTGAGCCAACCTGTTCGACACAGTAACACCAAACTGCCATCAAAGTACAAATGTGCTTCGTCTCTTTGTGCTGCAGGACTCATGGTGCAATAACAGCAACAGTCTGCTTGAATGTTTCATACAGTTACTGACCCATTCATCAAGTACACTCTTACACATAAAGGTGCTAACTAGAACCATAAAGCACTCTTCAGTTTGTCCCCGTAGAAGAACGCTTGGTTTCCAGTAGAACCTTTTATAAAGGAACCCTGTCAGAGAGTTCTAAAGAGAACCCAGCATCAAGGATTTTACCTAGAACCATCTGTGAAAGGTTTCACTAAAAACCCCCGTCTGAGAGGTTCTACAGAGAATGGTGTAATGGTTCTACACAGAACCCTCTCTGGGCATTCTATCTAGAATCTTATGTGCTGTCTACTGAAACCCTAGAAAACCCCTTTTATATTTCAAGGGTTTTATCTCAAAACCACCCAGGGGTTCTACTGAGAACCCTTTTACATTCCAAGGGTTTTATCTAGAACACACCCAGGGGGTTCAACCAAGAACCCTTTTATAGTCCAAGGGTTATATCTGGAACCTGTCCCAGCTTCTAGGTATAAAGTATTATACCTAGACCCATCTGTGAAAGGCTTCACCCAAAACCCCCTATGAGAGGTTCTACAGACAACCCTTCTATGGTGTAATGGTTCCACCCAGAATCCTCAGTGGTGGTTCTGTGCAGAGCCTTTCCACCTTCTAAAGGGGGGCTTTTATATTCCAAGGGTTTTATCTAAAACAAATTCTGTATTCTACTGAGAACCCTTCTATATTCCAAGGGTTTTATCTAGAACCCATCATGGGGGTTCTGGTACAAAGATCCATTGATGAATGAGTTCTTCAAGGATTTCAATCATTCTTGAGGATTTTTTTTTAAAGGGTTCTTTAGATGAAAAGGGTTCTTAATGGAACCCTTACTCTTACAAAGAACCACTGACCCTTTCAGTGAAGGTCATCCATCAACTCCTCACATTCATTTTAAAGACAGCACACCAGAAGAACATACTGTATTTTTGAGCTGTAAACGAATGTACAACATGTGGCTGTGGGGAAAACAAGTCCTGGTTTTATTCAAGTCAAGTTTCAGGTCAAGTGCATTTACTGCATCACTGCACTTCTTTTCCGATGAAAGAGTCAACTAGGGGCTTATGTTCCGAGTGGAAACACATGTCACCAGCCAAGTCCTGTGATGTTTTGGCCCCGACACACAAGATCTTTCTGCTCAACCAACCGACAGCCTATAAACTGGAGATCTTACTCTCCTGGCATCTTTCCAGGTTTTTTTAATTAACTTTACATAACGAGGGTGTTTATCAGGTGTCAGTGTCAGCGTCAACTGCCAAGGGTGGGGTAGATCAATAATACAAACAGTAAGCCTTGTATTGAATATTTAGTGTTGAATCAATAGGATTGATGGAAAAAAGGAACACACTTCTCAGTGCGTACACTCTTTGCCTCTCTGCTGCTTTTGTGTGCATGTGCAGAGCCTTTAGTCATACATTAAAGTAAAATATTATTTACTCTTAAAACTCCCCTGTGTTCTAACATGTGTATGATTAAGTAAGAGAAGAGTAAAGAGAAACAGTAAATGTCTGGTAAATCACTTGGTGATGATGAAAATGTATTCAAAAGTAGCTCTAATGGCCTCATAAATCATAACATATTACTCTCCCCCTACAGAATAGTACATTAGCCGCTTTTAATTAATAATAAAATGTAAAATCAATATTGGTGGTTCATTCTATCCTTGAATTACTTGGTATTGGAGTGAAACCAAATTTTGTGCAATCACCCACTCCCCCTGCAACTGCACTGCTCCATCATCAATATACTCCATTGTTTCTCCGTTCTTAACAGTTTATTCTGTTTGAGGTACTGTACAAGGGACTGGAGTCTATCCCAGCATGCACTGGGTGAGAGGCAGGGTGCTACCTGTGCAAAGGGGCGTAGCGGAAAATTCTCGACCTTGTATTAGACACACAAGCACAGGGGTTGCGTTAACTGAATGTTTTCTATCTCACTATCTGGGAGCTGACAGTGTGTTGATGAGCCACAGACTGGAGGCATTGGAGTGTGTTTGTGATCACTACGGGTCACAGAGAGTGTGTACTGCAGGATCAGGAAATCCCATGTTCAGAGAATCGTTCATATTTGCATTGTTCATATTTGCCTGCTTAGGCTTATTTGCCTGGCTGCAGTGTGTCTGTGCGCTCTGGTGTCACTGCAGAAAAAGAAAAATATCATGAAAAGTGGCTGCACAGTGTCTTTGTTTAGCTTCTCTCTCTTTGCCCTTACAGATTTTGCAGCAGGAGAACTCTGATTTCTTGGTCAATATCACATACTGATGAATTTATTGCTTCAATTGACTACATTTACTATCAATACCACAGGACATTCAAATGAAAAGTACAGATTTTTTCCTTTAAATGTTATTGTGATTGAGAAAAACAAAATGCTATTAAATAGGCTATATTCCATTATCTTAAAAAAAATAAAGTCTATGACAAAGGCAAGTCTGCAATCTTTGCATAATCATTTTCTACTGGTCCTTCCCTGCATCCACAGCTGTTCATTCTAGTATCTTTGTGGGTGCTTCTCACATGAGGGCCCCCGTACACACAATCCCCTCTGGTCCTATGAGCCTGCCTACACAGGCTGCCAGTACAGGACAGTATCATAGGACTATCACACACTGACGCTCACATTTGCTTAAAGCCACTACAAGGAACTTTGATATTTTGTTGATTCTAGACGCCCAAGCGGACAAAAGCAGTAGTGTTTGCACTGAAATAACCACAAAAAAAAAACCCATAAAAAATTAAATAATCAAAAGAAAATTCTCCTCCCGCTTCTTTTTAACTGGCTCATATACAACTCACTGTAAAGTTGCCTGAGTCAATGTAAACAGTCTGCTTGTCATAAATCCTTTCATCTGATTTCAAGGAGAAGCCAACCCAGTGGCAGGCATTAAAAATAACTATATAGAAATTGCCAGTTCTCTTGCTTATGGTCCTGTGTGCTTATGTAGGTCATATAGAGGCATCAATATTAAACGGAGGCTGTTTCATAACCAGTTAAAAACTCCTTGTAGTAGCTTTAACTTACCTGTCTTACCTGTAGGTAAACCATGCTGACATGGCAGGAATATGACCTTATACTGCTTATCTAAGAAGCATGAAAACAAGTGTTTTTCAATTACAGTACAAAGCACTTTGTACTTTCCATTTATATTGCTTTGCTGTCAAAAGTGTTAGTGCTACACGGCCTTCTGATTGTGTTTTCTGCCAAGCTGAGAGGAACAGAGCTCACCTTTGGCATTAGCTAAAGAGGATCCTTACCAAAATACAAATAATCTCTATTGCTACAGCAATTGACCTTGCCACAAATAAAAAAGTGCATAGATAAAAGGAGAGGCACTGAGGGGTCAACATTGTTTGAAGGCGCTCGCAGCTCAGTGGGCTCGTGAATGCAACCTGCTTTTATCGGCCACCAAACAACTAAATGCAGCAGAAGCAGGCAGCTGTATTTGCATTCTAAACACTCTAACAATCAGCGGGTAGTGATATCAAAGCGCCGCAGACCCCTTGATCTACTTTTGTATTCATCAAGAAAATCCTGCATTTACTGATAAATATAAATACTTCTGCATATGAATATTCCTAGTTTGGTTAATCTGGAGCAGTTGAGCTGACATACGAGCGTGTGTTTGCATTGGAGATGAATGGGATTTCTGTGTACGCCTCTACTCATCTGAGGGAATATTTGAGAAACATGAATTATGAATCCCATGCCGTGCACAGATAACCGTGGTAATGAAGCCGGCAGAACAACTGGATAGGCTACATATTTAAAGAGGCTACTTCCTTTGTGGACATGTCATCTGGGCATTAAAGATTCAGTCGTTGTGATAGCCCAACATTAGAGAGGACTGCGGGGTGAGTGGGCTGGACATGAGAGCATTATCTGGCCACTATTATGATGCTCACAAGAAACTAGAGCTGGC
Organism: Lutjanus campechanus; assembly: GCA_027495735.1. NCBI lineage: Eukaryota > Metazoa > Chordata > Actinopteri > Lutjaniformes > Lutjanidae > Lutjanus > Lutjanus campechanus. Next base: position 16,286 of record JAJHUR010072608.1, on the reverse strand, counting down.
GGGGCAAGGCTGACGTAAGAAGACAGCACATGTAAGCTTTACTCTGAAGTGTCCATAATACCTCTGCAAACACTTCAAAATATCCTAAATTGTTAATGTTGCACATTTAGGATGCTAATGATATTCATATGCTGAACGTATTCAGCATTAGGAAATATACAGAAGCACATATGTGGGGATTATTTATTAACTCCAACTTCACAGCCTCTACAAACAACCTCTTTAATCGCACTAGCAAAAGGATTGAAACACAAACCATAAACCCTTGGCTCAGGTAGCAATAACCACAAAATATAACCACAAACTTCAACTGCAAAATGTTTCTTTTCTCCAAATTATTGGAATAATCTGAAAAATTATTTCCCAACAGGTAAAATTCATGTGAACACCCCAGCAAGTTGGAACAACTCAGAAAAAGATATTAATTATGGTGCACGACTTGCCGAGTACGGATGCACCTGAATCTGAATACAATATTAGGGAAAGCACAAGTAATGTGAGGGGAAAAGATATTTCTTTTATCCGAAGTTGCTTGTTTGTATTTTGGGAAAAAACAATTTCTAAAATGTAACAAAATAACTTTAAGAGTACTACTTCTTTTATTTTAAGTATATTTTTACACAAGTACTTCATTTTTAACATTAAAATATTATTATAATATATTACAATAGTATAATATTATAGTGTTGTGAACTGTAATAAGCTTGACACATCAAGAAACTGCTTTGAATGCACAACAATGGCACTGTCAATAAATATTATGTTAGAATCTTTGGCCAGTTTAATGTGACTCCAGTATAAACCACGGCCACTTCTGCTTCTTCCTGTTGAGTTACTGAGGTCATATACACAGAAACATGGGGAACTAAAGTATATGTTCGGTTGATGATAATAAACATTTTATTGACTTATGAATTTTATTTTATTTATCATGTATTGCATATCAATATTTTGCTCACATGTAATTTGAACTATGATATTAAGCTGTAACCATTTGTTGCTGTCCATGTAGAGTGACCTAGATTAGTGACCTAGATTAGTTAGAACAGTAATTTATTGGGATTAACAAATCAGCTGAAGCATTTTTTTTAAAAATGTACCAGTTCAGCAACAAGTCAAAATCATGTTGGGCTTGGACAGCAACATCGCTGGGATGCTAGACTCAGCCAAACCATCATCCTTGACACTGCAACAAATACAACTAGGGGTGCGCCATAAAATATCATTCACAATATAATGTTATCATTTTTTTCATGCTAAAAAAAAATAATATCATGATAATGGAATTATTACCGTGGAAGAGTTAGTTTCAGAAAGGGAAGTGAGTTCAGTGATGTGGAAGTAGTTTGGTTACAAAATGGATCAGATGTATATCAACACACAGTAATATGTAAAAAGAGCATGAAGACTGTAACAGACAAAAGAGGCCAATACAAAAAACTAATTTCACCACCTTAAGCAGAAGCACCCAGTTATGTACAGGAAGAGACAAAAATCTCAAGAGGAGAGCTTTAACATACCCTGAATAACTGTGAAATTATTTTAGGGTCATATTACTGACCCCTGACAAAAACAACAACCGTACCCTACCCTTCATTGAGTCCATGTTGTTTCCACATAACAACTTAAAACCCATAAACACTCCAAAGTCAAATGACTGACTTCCCAATTTGAGAAATGGGACCGTCCACGGTATTAGTTTCTGTGTAATCAGATGTTTCTGCTACAACGGGACACAGTTCTGCACACACCCTCCAGTTTCTCTTTGCAACGTTAGACTTACTTGATCCTTATCCTGTCTATGATACCAGGCTACAGACGTGAATCAGGCTATAATTTACCAGCAGAGAGAACAAGGCCAACGCAGCTGTTTAATCCTCCAATACATCATGGTTAACTAAGACCATTTGTTTGATCAAAGTCCAACTGGAGTCAGTTCACTGCAGACACTGATAAAAAAACAGTAAACCACCCAAAGGTCCTGACTGTCATTAAACCACTGAGAGGGTATGTCAACCTTTGGTCAGATGAGCTCTTAGATCCACTTACTGCTGGGTGCTGAGATGTCTACAGCTTCATCTCTTTGTGTTGGGTACATGTTTAAGGTTATGATTAGCCAGCATGTGCAGTTTTTCTTTTTTAAGCAACATTCACTTCAAGAATTTTTGAGGCTCTGTATACTGTAGGAAGATGAAGCACTTGGCTTGGGAACTGGATTGTGGCTGGTTTAAGTCCAGCTTGGACAGCTTGCTGGTTCCTGGTTCCCTCCGGGGCACTACTGAGGTGACCTTGAGCAAGACACTGAACAACTAACTGCTCGGGGCACCTGATTCCAGGCAGCCCCATCACCCCATCTACCACCTCTCCCAACAACTGCACATGCATGTGTGTATTTGGGCCTATGTGTGTGTGAAAATGAACAATGGAATAAAAAAAAGCCGAATAGACGGGTTTCAGCACAGTTTCATTTGCAACTATGGGGGCACAAAGCAGCACTTCTCCACATAGCACAACCAGTGTTACCAATAGATTTAGCAACTTTTCAAACCCTTTTAGCAACTTTACTTATACAAAGTGAGTAACGACAAATTCAGCAACATTTTCTGCAAACAGTGCAGGGGTCTCGTTATTCTTCTCCCTGTCTTGCACCATGCTGGCAGGCAGGAGGATGGTCGTGGCTAGAAGGGAACTCTAGACCCGCAAAAAATCTCTCAAGAGTCATTATTCTAGCCTAAACCATGATCTTGCCAGAGTTTTGCAAATCAAGGATTCCCTGCTAGACATGATCCAAGAGGACACTGCAGGAGATGGAGTTGTTTCTACAGCCTGCAAACATGTAAATAGTTTATTTGAGCTCCTCTCTCAGTTTTCCTCTCTGGATTTCTGGCTTAGTGTGTCCATATACAGAGTAGATCTATAAGTAATCTGGTTATTTCTTACCATTACTGAGAACTAATTTATTATTATTATTATTATTATTGCTACTATAACCTTTATTTTAACAAAAAATGATTGATGGCTGACTCTCATTTACAATGATAACGAGTAGACAATGGTTTAAAAGATACAATATACAAACAAAAAATAAAATAATAAAAGATACAAGGTGAATGAAGCAATTAACAACAAATGAATATTGTTCAGAAAAATACAAGACACACTAAAACAATTCAAGTAAAACAGGCACAAACAGAGGTCGTTTTTGCTACGAAAGCTGTTTTGTCCGCTGAATGCGCACGCACCCTGTAACAACCGTAAACAAGAAACTTGTCTATTAAATAATGTATGTTCTTCCTCTTCTACTTTCTTCACATTCTTCTGACTTCTTCTCTAGTGTCACCATGAGGTTGACATTTCTGTTCCTTATTGAAACATCTTGGTAACTATTGGATGGATTGCAGTGAAATTTTGACACATTCATCCCCCAAGGACGAATGTAATATAGCTTTGATCCCTGGACCTTTTATCTAGTCACCTGAAAAACTCAAGACTGAGTTAATTATGTTCTTAACCTGTTCTCTTCAAACTGCACACATATAACACGACCTTACACTTTCAAACTGCATGCAGTGGATATGTCAAACTCAGAGTTTGTGTGCATGTGATACGACAATAGAACAGATCCATAATCAGGTGTCATACATCAACATGATAACAAAAATAAACACATGAAATGGTCACAGTTTGGTTAGGTTTGGGCAACTGCTACACACTCTCCCCCTGCTGGTCATGCTGAGTGAACCAATAAAGACACAATAAGATTAAAGATTCAATAAAACTACTTGGTCAGGTTTAGTAAAAGATCATGGTTTGCGTTAAAAGTAAGTAAGTAAATAATTTACATAAGTCATGTGATGCACATAAAGTGGTGAAAGTCCTGTGTTTGTTTGATCCATCCATGCACCCTACCTTAATATGCAGACTTTCTTGCTCTTTATACTACGTCACCTAACATTTTTTTTTGCGGGGTACACCTGGGCATACGTCATATGGAAGTACCGGCTTTATTGTTGTAATAACGCAGAATTCCACTAGGGGGCAACAGAAGTTACACACTATAGCTTTAAGATAACAGGCTGGTTAGCATCCGTTTAACTAATGTTTACACATGCTAAACCTCAAGATGATCATTATAAGTGATGCATGAGATGTGATGCATGAGATATGAGAGGCACAAACTTGGGCAAAGTGAGATCATGTACAGTAAAAACACACTGTAGTCAACTACAAATATGTAAAATTATGGACAACATTAATACAGAGTTCATTAATATTAGTCATGTTATCACACTGTTCCTTTACCAAAAAGTTACTGTAGTCAACTCAGGCTGCAAAGCAGAGGCTCATAAATGTGTTTGTTGGAGTGTAAACTGGTACAGAGTGTCTGCCACTCTACATCATTTGACATAATTTATTTGCTCTATTAACTTTTTGTCATTCTCGTCCTCAGCTCTGTGTTCTGTTGGCTCACTGCTAATGACTTGTCCTCCAAACAGCAGATTAGGTGTTAGCGTGGTAGTTACACCGTGTGCTAAATGAAAATAAATCACATTTTGTCTGAGGTGACCTGATGGAGCGTGTAGTTCTCAGGTTTGTTGTAGAGAAAAAGGGAAGATGTCACATAAAGTACACGAATCAGCTCTGTGGTGCACAATTCATTCTTACCACTGATCAAGCAGAAAGGCAGATTATTCCTGTGAATATTGCTCTGAATAACTACAGTACTGAGGTCCCTCCGGTTACAGAACAAACAAACAACACTCCCCTCCTCTGATAGGTTTGTTTGTGACAATACACACACTTTCAGATTGCTGGGTGACACAGACTGAAGGTCAGACTCCTCTCAAGCAAACAAAGCATGATGGTGATGTCACTGTGCTCAAACAAACACACAAAAACCCAGACTGAAAAATGACTGGGACGTAGGACAGCAATTTCCATCTGATCATGAATTGAGGTACAGGATTGTGTTGACTGACACAGTCTGTGACCTGTCGCTGCAGGTTGTGCAACAGCCGGCTGTCTGAAAATCACTGGTGGGAAAATGACAGTTACATGTTGAGCAGTATGCCGCACTATAATAAATGTGTGACTGAATTTATTTTAGACACAACTTTGAAGGTAGAATCGGCATGTACTCTCTGCTGTGTGCTATACCATGCAGTGTTTTGTGACATGAAAAGTGTTGGAGCCACCTGGTAGTGCCTCAGGGTCTACTTTTCATCAAACATGAATCCTAAATTTAATTAAAGGATGTGTGTATGTGTATGTGTAAGAGATTCCCTGCATTCAAAAATGAAGACTGCAGTACAAATAGCAAATTAGAGCCATAGATGGTATAGACCTGTTTTAATCAGCCCATTATCCCGGAAATAAAATCCCACTGCTCTTAAAATACCTCACACAGGAGCTGGAGTTCAGTGACTGCCTGTTTTCCTGCCTGTCAGACTCTTAACATATTGCTCAATTTAACCGTTATAAACATCTACTCCTTCTACAAGATTAAAAATGATTACTTATGACTCATAAACAGACACTTACTCATGCAGCAAACATTTGGTATTAATTATAACCATAATAAATGTAAAATAAGGCGACCAAAAACAGTTATTTCGGCAAAGGAATGGAAATGTCAAAGGAGAACATGCTGGCTGTAGCGTTGTTGTCAGAGAAATAAGGATTTCAACAAGTGTTAGCATGTTTCCTTAATCTCTGATGACATCATCATGGTGGTTTTAGTACCATAATTATATTACATATTGCTTCTTTAACTTTACTTTTGTTGGGGTTTTTGGAAAAAGCAAAACAGGCAGACCAGGGGACTACAGACAGTCTCATCATGTAAAATAAAGAATGAAAAGAAGCTGGATCTGTGGGTCCTTTATGACCATGATGTCCTTTGTGATCTTGGTCCTTATTATTCATGCAGAGCCAGGGTATTTCTAAGGAGGGAGGTGTCTCAGACTCATACATAACTCAAGTCTATTCCTTTGGTCTTAGTACAGAAGGAAATAAGGCAATGTTTTCCAAACAAAACAAGTGAGCCTGTATAAAGATGTCCTGTTTTTCCAGTAGTTTTCATATTTTTTAGTGGCATGTCTCAGACAAAAAGTCAAATATTCTGAACTATTTATATCCATTCAGTGACTGTAGACTCTTTACTCAGCCATTTCCAGGTTATTGTTTTTTTTACCACCTGCTAGTAGTATTTATAGTAAATATCTGTCCTCAATTCTGTGTCATATGCCACCCCTTTGCCCATATGTTCAGCTGCAATACCTGTTTGGCAGAAGCCTTACCTGAACTATAATTGAACCAATTGTGACGTTATCAGCCAATATATGATACATGAGGAAAAAAATGGAGATTTTAATTTTTAATCTGCAAATTTGTCAGGTGACTTTGGTAGGCTATATGTCTGCTAATAATGGGCTCACCAAATGTGCCAACTGTGTCTATTTTTGTTCTCATTCATAAAATTCAGGCATTACTTCGTTTGAAATAGTGTGAAGCCAGAGATCAATGTATTATGACACATTTTTGAGTTGATGATCATTTTAGATTTCAAAGACCTGTCCTGGAAGGTTATTTCAGAAATGGGCATTGCCATCTGTGATACAGTTTTTAATGCTGACAGGTAATGATTTAATTAGTGTGTAGTGAATGCATGTGTCATAAATATATACTCTATTCTGCAAAAAAAAAAAAGGCTGCTGTACTGGTGACAATGTATGTTTTGCACTAGAAATACCACTGCTGCTTGTGATCAAAACAAGCACATAATTTATTTTGATTATCATAAACTTATAATAATCATTATAAACACTCATCTGAAGTGGCACTACAAGTGTCTCTTGAGGTGTGATTCTCTCATCAAAGCAATTAAGCGAAGCCTGAGTGTCTTTATGCAAAAATAATTCACACATACTGTTGTATTCCTGCTTTCCTGCTGGATGAAAACCTCACATCCCCAGGTTTGGCGAAGAAAACAGATAGCATGCTCACCTATGATGAGCTGTAAAAAAAACTCGAAAATGAGCAGGATAAGTTGGATAACCACATATTAATACACCAGCTTCTCTGCTTTAACTCCATTTACACAAAATGAAGGATGATATTTAGCTTTTTCACTTTTTATTCCCATATGGTTTGAGTTCTCTAAAATGTGACTTATGAAATGTGTTCAAAATCTAAAACACGACAGTCCCCAGCCATCTGTAACACACGGGGTTGGATTTATCGTGTTCAGAATTCACAAGTTGTGACATTTTAGCTGACGTTTTCAGAAATGGCAGAGGCCCTGGAAGTTCATTTTTCAGTTCAGGACGGTAAGTTAATATAATGTCATTCTAATTTTATAGACTTATTTAAATTTTATAACATGTCTGAGGAAACAATGATATTTGCAACTGCCTCATCTTTTCATTATACCTTTGCATTCCTTGCATTACGTTACCTGCTAGCTTGCAAAACTGTTCGAGACATTGACAGTTTTGGGGTCAACGTTGCTGTTGCCTAACAGCGCTGTTCTCACGACTTAATCACTCGACGCAGTGATGATTTGAGAAAAAGGCTTGTTCACAGTGAAAATGCTAGCATGCTGTTGTTTATCAGGTAATGTTGTTCACCATCTTAGTTTAGCATGTTAGAATGCTAATATTTGCTAATAAGCACTAAACACAAAGAGGCTGATGAGAGTATCACTGCAAATGTTTACTGCACTGTTGTTGTCCTTGGCACTATTGTATGTATTGTTTGTCACGTGTGTTCCACAGCAACTGAGAGACCATGTATACGCTTTTCATTACGCTGCGTACCTGAGTATAATGATAATAAAGTTGAATTGAATTGAAGGCCACAGACATACTGTGCACATACCTAAAGTGAATATTATATTGACTCATTTTCCAGCACGGACATGGTACACAGTGGAGTGATGACAATTACAGAAGATGGCCGTGGTGTTAGCAAACTGCTTTTATTTTAATGACTCATTTCCTCTTTACATCACTTTTAGTCTTGGCTGAGAAGTTTGGCACTTAATCCAGCTAAATTCCAAGGTTATTTCAAACGAGCAAAGTCAGGCCACCACTGTGGTTCACTCAACACATTAATTTTCATTGAACCAACACAGAGAACTAAGAACAAGATCACCTTTAATTTGCTGCTTTCTGCCTGTATTTAGCCAGAAAGCAACATAAACAGTATTGATGATCTTCATGTAATGGTGTAGTTGAGTTGCTATCGCTGTTGATTGTTGCTAAACAGACGTTTCTCTCTCTCACTGGTTTTTGCAGTGCTACACTGTTTAAAATGCAGTCCTCCATCAATTATGACAAATTAATCTTGCAAGTATTTTTATTTTTGGGGAATAATTTATTATGTTTGTAACTCAGCAGGAACAGCTGCCCCAACAGGTGACAGTCAGGGAGCAGGGACTGCACGTAGAGAGCAGAAAGGTAAGTGAGAATTATAAATTACAGAATGAGAGGTACAAGAGGCCGTAGTTACATTACAAAAAATAAGGTCCTGTTTTGTTTACCTCAGGTAGGGGTATTTGACAAACTAAAGCCCTTGTGAGGATTTGTGCCTGCACTAACTGAAAATAAAAGTTCCAGCCCTGGAACAATGGCTCCAATTCTCTATTTTTTCATTCAATTTCCTGCTCTGCATTGATGAAAACTTTGCGTCTTTCTCTCTCTTTCAGCTCGTACACTTCAGAGACAGATAAAACATTTCAATTTGGCAGAAATAATTTGTCCGTCAGAGAGCGCAGACTGTCTGGTCTCTTGTACGGAGAAGTAATTCCCCTCATCTTAACATTAATTATGTTCTCCTTGTGTCTGTCAACAGAAAGAGATTGATGGCTGAGGCAGGAAGAAAAACACAGAACGACAGTCCGACAAAATCTATAAATAGACTCAGAGGCCAGCACGTACACGTCTGTCATCTCACATCACATGAGCATGAATGTATAATTATTCATTGATAAAAACACGTGGGGGGGATATGAAAGAGTGAGAACGTATTGATACACAGCCGGGCAAATTTATGTCTGTGTGTTTGTGGTAAACAATATATGCAGGAACACAGGGCCTAATAATCATGCTGACTTTCATGCCTGGGGGCTGGATTTGTTTTCATCAGCTGAGGGATGTAGAATATCAAAACACTGTGGATGGAAAGGATTGCTGCGTTCCTGCTGGTCTACAACACATACTACTGAGTGTTTGCTGCATAGGAACAGATTCAAATCATTAATAACAATGACAGCGTGTTAATTATTGCAGAGTGTGTTTTCATATCCACTGAGGTCTAAATGCCCATTCAAATAAATAACAAAGAACAGTTAATGGTAGAATAAGTAGGTTTTGTCAGTTGCTGTTTGTAAATGGAGCAGAAAGATAGTTGATTGCCAAGTCTCATTCCCAGGACATCAAATACTTACAATACGTTTTAGGTTGGTAAAGTTTCAAGAACACAGCAAAATAATGAGTGCATAAGAAGGTACGGGTGGAGGACGGGATCTCTGAGGAGGTGCTGCTACACACTTCTGGTGTGTCATGGGTGATGAGTGAGAGGGATTATTGTTGTATGCATCTATGCATTGTTTTTGGAAAAAACCCTGCATAGTTTGTTTTTAAAGTCTCACCAGCTAATATTTTAGTAACACTTTCGATAACACCCTTCTATAATGCATTATAAACATACGTATACTGCCTTATAATCTGCTTATAGCACAATTACAGTTATAATTATGCTTTAGAACAAAAATCAGAACACATTACAAAGCAATTTTTTTAACTATAACACCTCATTGCTGGTCACTCACCCAGATTTTCTTGCAAGGACCATAATGTATTGTAATTCTCATACTTGTATTACATTATAAACATTTTATAATTCATTATAATCACTGTTATAATGTATTATAATGTCATCAAATTACTCTAAGTGGTCATTGTTAAATCAAGAGGGCTATACATTAAGAATTGCATATTATCAACTAACATTACTTTCGTACTCCTGCTATTGAACTTTTCTTTTCATTTAACCATTCTTTAAGAGTTAGTGTGTTATAAAACACTGTGAGTGAAAAAAAACTAATCACACAAGGAGGACATCAACTGGTTTCGATCCTGTTCACAAATCCTGTTGTGATTTTTAACTTTGATACGCCCTAAAGAATAGAGGATTTTAACCATATCCCTGGGTGTGTCCCTTTTTCTGTAGTTGGCTAGTTTGACTTCAAAAGCACCTTGCATTAGCCTGGAGTTTACTACTTTACAACCGTGAGCACCCGGTATATTGTTTCTTGATACAGTTTGTTGCCAAAATGTTTGCTGTCAGGTGTGGACACAGGTGACAGTCTTTTACCCTCAAGAAGTGACAAGGCTAAAATGAAGAGTAAACCAGGACTGAGCACTCTGTAAAGAGAAAAAATAGATTCACTGACATCAGATCCTTTTCCCTCCTGGCAGGCTACAGCCATGAGAGCGTTGTGTGTGCTGTTACACCACATTTCATGAATGAAGTTCACATTTTCAGTTACCCCTTGACGCCATCTGGAGCCGCCAGCATGAGAAGTTGCTGAGTGCAGCTTTAATTCACACACTGTTTAGTGTTAACATGTGACATGAGTACAGTGTATATGAGTATCTGTCCAGATGGTGGTACACTGTGATCCTTTATTACTCAAATACATTTAATGAGCAGCAGCAAAAAGGGTTTACCTGCATAACATATGGTGAACTCTTGAAAGCAAGGATTTTCTTTATTTAGAAAAGGTAATATAAAAGTGTGAATGGATCGTCACATGTTGTTTTTCATTGAGGAAAAAAGGACCAACACAGATGCAGGCCTGGATAAGTAATGCAAAAGCTGAACAGCACATTATAAGTTGCATATCAAAATAAAAGTATGTTTTCAACAGCTATAATTGATAATAATGTATGAAATGACAATGTGAAAATGGGCTCGCTCATAGTGATGAACCTACAGAGGCAGCTCCCCTCAACTTTGTACAGCTTTAGTGTGCAGTCCGGTCCGCAACTTTACTGTTTTGTATCACTCTCATTGCTCTCATGGTGTTGTTTTCTGCCACAACAGGCAGATATCTTAAGTGAAAACACTCCACTGCACACTACCTGTTCATAGCCAAACAGCAAAGTGGAAGTTAGACACTTGCCGGTGATCATAGAGGTGCATTTAGCAGCTAAAGAGCCGGATTTTTCCCTCAGCAGTTGGTGGAGACCAAAAACAGAGCTAAAAGACAGTGAATATTGGACTAAATGAGCAGTGGTTTGCTAACAAGTTCAGCATATCAACTTAAAGTGGTAATATGTTAATAATGTGTTCATAACTTGTTTCACCTGCCCCTTAGAGGCCAAAAAATCTGCTACTGCAGGTTTAAGAAGAAAAGCCACTGTAATCGCTGTACAAGTTTGGATAAAATTCCTATTGTGTCACAGAAAACTGTTCATTAACGAGTATCATTACCAAAGACTTATGATCTATCTGTCCATTTGGTGGGTGCTGCTGTCCCAACAGGACTTAAACACACTTCACATATACATTAAAGAGCAATTAAAAGTTACCATTAACCTCTACGTCTTCAGACCCCCAGAACACATTAAAATCAAATTTTGGGGCTGTCTCAAAATTAAATTAGTTATTTTCTGTCTGTCTATATTGTAAATTCCATTGTCATGTTTAAATACTGAAAGGTGAGGAGCACCACAGAAAATGTGACAGTAACAGGCAACAAGCAGTTAACATGGACAGCTGTGCAGGCTGTAATTCTTTAAACTATAAAAATTAATGCATACGAAACAATACACTGTGGTTCTGATCCTCTTCCATGTATATGAAAAACTGAATTGATGGATCTCTTGGTTGTAAGACAGAAAAATCCTTTACTCTCCTGTTTGAAGTAAAATGCTGGTTTCTTAGCCTTGGCGTTGCAGCATCTGGTGAGGGCTTTATCAGGCCACTTAGGGACCAGGGGCCTCATTACAGAGTCTGAAATCCTATCAGTTCAGGATGACATTTAAAATTTTGGGTATTATAGAAATCTGTTTCCTAACTGTATTAAAGAAAAACATCCCATCTTGTCTTAAGATAGGACTTTTACAGAAGTGGACTAACTGAAGATTTCCCTAAATTAGGAATCCTAAATTGGGAATGGCACACATACTGTCCTAAATTCAAAATAACTGTCAGAAATGACAGTACCACTGTCTTGATAGGTCTGTATGGAAATAATAATAGAGAACAATATGAACACAAATTATTATAATTGAAAGGCTAATCAAACATTATGATGATGCATTAAATTTCCCGGATCACATATTAATGTGTATATTGACTCCCAAGATGATTAATTTGGACTTTGATCAAAGTGCTCAGCCTGTTCAAATCCTTATCATTGGTTGATAATTGGCAAGAAAATTCACAAATAGGCGGTGTTTCCTCTCCTTCAAGACACAATTAACTCCTTTGACTCATCAAAGCTAATTGGACGCTCGTCTTTTCTTGTCCATTCGCAAGTGAAGTGAGACAGCTGTTGTCATGGATACAGACAGTCTTCTGTACATTTTAAACACAGATATAGGCATGTCAGGATGAGTGCCGGTCGAAGAATCAAGTTTCCAATTCTAGTTAGGATTTCCCAAGTTAAGATAAGATACAAGGTCTAAGATAGGACAAGACATGGCCAAGGGTTTTTCTCCTGTATTAGAAAGATTGGATTTTTCCCATCTTTTTCAGTAATGAGGCCTCAGATTCTTTTCAAGTGAGGGGAGCGTGGGTCAAATCTTTTGTCCCACTAGCAGTTCTGCTGGGCTTACACCAGCACACCAGCACATTAAAGCTAATAATGGGTCATTGTGTCTGAGGATGCATGTCCACTTCCCTGAGGGTTGTGAGCACTCTGCGAGACACACACAATGTCACACTGTCTGCAAAGGTCTTTCCAGATCTCACTTGTGTATTGTGGACCATGATCACTTGTTAGGAATGTCAAATCTTGAAAATGTTGGTTTCAATTACATCATGGTCTGTTGTGGTAGAAGGCAGGTGCAAGATTTCTAAGCAAGCATGAGTAATATTCTGACAATGTAGCGCGTACCTTGATATTCACATATGTCAGTGGCAGAGGTGTAGGTTGTAGTGACTCTTTGCGATGTGTACGCTTGCTTTCCTGGCAGGTTTCCACTATGCATTCAATATAGCCAGATATTATAGACAACCACACAGTTTCCTTGGCCTCCTCTCTGCATTTTGACAGGCCTTAATGTCTGCCATGTATGCTCTCTAACATTTCCATTCTCGTTGACTGTGGAATTACAAAGTGACAGTCTAGTGTGATAAGGCCCTCACATTTTGACAATGAGTTTTTCACCGTGTAATAGTCTTTTGCACTGTGTGTGATGCCAGCCACCTTTGATCAGCTTCAGCACACTTTGCAGCTGCTCATCCCTCTGTGTAGCAGACTTTATCATCTACAGTTTGTGGATTTACATGACAAGCAACGTCTGTATCTGTGTTGTTTCTTTCATTTACTGGGCTGTGACAATGCATTAGTAATGTCCAGTGTTTTCTCTGGTGCATACTCTGCTATGGCATATTACTCCATCAGCCACATCAGGACATTGCACCAAATCCTTACTGTGAATTTGTGATAAAAGAGGCTTGTGATCAGTGACAAGCTGTCCATGGCCACCAGGTACTTTGGGTTTCCTAGGTAAAAATTCTCCTGAATCTCCTCACTAGTATTGCACTTATGGGACCCTAGCTGACTTTGAGTATGTAACATTTTTTTCTTCCAATGGCCTTTTCCACAAATTCTAATGCTGGACATTTGGCTGGGGCTTTATACTTATGCTACGTTTTCTGCTTGACGTACCATCTGCACAGTTTCCAGGGTAAGGTTGGATATGAGCTGTAGTTGCCTGGAGTGCTCTTTGTTATGAATGTGGACATCCAGTCTGTCTCTGATGTGTTTGCCCTTTTTATCTCCAAAGTCACAGTTCTCACTCAACTCATAGAGGGTTCTGACGAAGGACCTCTGCACTTACTGTTGAAGGTATGCTCTCTGATATGGTGTTTTTCTTTGGAAGTATTCATCACATTCAGGTATCACCATGCCATAGATGTCCTATTTGTGACTCTTCTAAAGGTGAACTTGAAAATATTTTTGCCCTCATAGCTGTGTAAATAAGTTAATGATAATTAACAGTCTTCATTTCCAAACTTTGTTGCTAACCTGCACTGGTTGAATCTCTGTCTCCTGGCCGTTCAAAGCTGAAGTTCAGATGGGACGCACCTGAATCTGAATATGTTGGAGAGCACAAATAATGCAGTGCAAATAAATATTTCTTCTATCTGTAGTTGCTCATTATTAAAATAAAATGGGAGAAAGATTTAAATAAAAGTGTAGTATGAGGATGTGGAAATATTCAATTATATTTCAATGTTTGTGTATTTTGTTTAATTTTTCTTTCTTATTTATTTTAAGAATCAGTATTATTATTGTTATTATCTCACCTTTTTAACAATGATGATAATAATAATATCTTTTTGTACGTTTTTCTCATGTCCTACCTGTTTTTATATATGTAATACTTTCTTATCTTATAAGCTATTTTATGTTGTGTCATGTACAGTATCATGTATCTTGAAGCACATTGATTTTATGCTCATCATGTGAAATGTGCTTTAAAAACAAAGTGGACTTGACTTGACAATATCAAATCATTTTCATGCTTTGTAGGCACAACATTTGCACATTTTCTTGATTTAACGTGACTCCCAGTAAACCACGTCCACGTGTGGTCTTACTTATTTATTTATTACCATTCATTTACGTCTGTGTTGTGCATCCTCACAGTTGTTGCCTGTACTACTCAGCAGCCAGCCTAAGCCATATTTGATTAGCCTCCGGGTCCTCCTACTCAGGTCGTGAGTCTTACATTAACGTGTCAGGGCGGTCCGGTCTGAAACTGAATTAGATATAATGGCTGGTAACGGGTCGTCAATCAATACTGAACTTTGCAAGTGTGTGGCAGGTTTGCAAAAGTGGAAACTTGCAGGGGTCTGGACAATAAATAAAACATTTATTCCCATTTTGCAAACTTTACAGATGTTTCAATAACATCTATTATTCCTTTCACTGCATATTGACTAGTATGAAAAATTGTGTTCATTAACATGTGGCTGATGTTGATTTGTTTTATAGAAAAAAGTATTTTGGCACACTGATATGGGTAATTTGTTCTTACATAATTATTTGGAAACTATATGACTTGAATGGTTATATAATTGTTTCTTCCACTAATTGGACAGCTGAGAATAACAAGTAATTTGTTCATCAGATGCAAATATCACAAATAACATGTCTGTGCACAGTTTGCTTTGAGCATTTAATTAGGAAATCTTTATGTGTTGTATGTACATTGCATAATAATATCAAAAAGAGAACTGAGAGAGGAACATAAACATGTTTGAACAATTGACCAACGTAGGTATGTATAAAATGTATCTAAGAAGATTTAAAAATACTGAGAAATACTGTATTTCAAACAAACATAGCTCCTGGCTAGGAGACGAGTATTGCTTAATTGGAAAGAAAGATTTCCTTCAACTTTCAATGTATGGATTAAAGAATATCATCTGACTTTAAAAAATGTTATGAGGCTGTGCCCTCAATTTCTACACTAACCAGTTCTGAATTAAGTGGAAAAGATGGAGGCCTCAGACATTTCAAATGTATAGATATTCTCCCCATGGTGCAACAAGGCAGGGCTACTTGTGGGGTGGGATTTTGTTAAACTGTTTTTAAAATTGTATTTTGTATAACCTGAAAAACTAATAAAGTACTTTGAAAAACAAAAAAGCTTGCAAGGTGTTGTTTACAGGATGTAAAAGAAAAACATATGGCGTATAACTAAAGATGGATCAGTAGATGCAACCAAAATAAGTCAGAATTAATGGCATGTACTGTACATTTTGGACATTTTCTGTGCGTTTTTGTGATCATGCTCTTAAGTGTGAGTGAAATGTTCTTGTGTGCCTCCTTGTGGAGCACGTCAGCACAGGAGGAGGCACCAGAGGGCTGGGTCACAGGGAGTAGTTGGCAAACAGGGAAGAGGAGCGCACTATAAGAAGAGACTGAACCCGCAGGAGCGTCAAAACATTTAAACCAGAGCCGAGAGAGGAGGAGAGGACAGAGGGAGACAGAGGCGAGCTGAGAGACACGTATAGGAGGAGACGTACGTGGAAAACGG
>JAJHUR010072607.1:0-10712 GCA_027495735.1 Lutjanus campechanus | reverse complement strand
TATAATCAACAGTTAATGGTAACATTAAAGAGTCGTCACAGCTGCTGTGGTTGGACGACAGTCCAGCTGTTATTCCATCACTGGTCTTGATGTGCAGGTGTTGAAAATTCTTTGAATTAAACCAGTTTTGTAAAATAACTTTTGTTTTGCCATTAACCAAAATAATGATGTTCTGTCCTTGACAGGTGCATCTTATATGCTGATATTGTTCTTTTAGGAAGACGATGTCTGTGGCTCGATCTGGTGATTGATTGTTGATGGTTTTTACTCCTTCACCTGGTGTGATAACGTACCAGTCCTCCCCCTCTCGACCCTGGAGGAAATCATTTCCTCCTCCTGGTATGAAAACGTTGTTTTCTTTGTTCCCTTTGATGACATCGTTGAACTTTGACCCACGGACCTCCGTCACGCTATCAAGAGCCTCGTCCTGCTGAAGGTCCACCACCAGAGCAGATGGAGAGCTGCTGTAGTCGATGCTGTGACTCTGTATGCACTTAGTGAACGTGTCACTCTGCTGGCAGTCAGTCTTTTTATCTGAGATTGTGAAGGTGATCAGATCCTTTGTGACAACGAGCAGGTGTCTGTCTGCTGGTGACCTGAACCACTTTACTAAAGTCACATGGATGACTGCATTGTTATGGAGAGCGTTCAGAACAACATTATCACCTTCAACCGTGACTTTCAAACTGTGAAGATCTGCTTCTATTATGGCCACGTCTGTTTTATTGTCTATGGAGTAATTCTCGATCAACACTGAGGACTGCTGTCTGTATTTGACCAGGTATATATCTTCTCCTTCACCACCGATCAAACGATCATGACCTCCTCCTCCATCTATCATATTGCTCTCTTCATTCCCAATGAGCACATCATTATGCTGAGACCCAAAGATGTTTGTAACTGTACGTAAAAGTGGTTGTGATGTGTTCACAACTTCACCCTGTTTCTGAAACCTCTTGTTAATTCCTCTGGCCACGAGCCGCACAGAAGAGACCACAGTGGAGGAAATCTCAAATAAGACTCCGTCTCCTGACATCATGTTCATGTGACGATACGATTCTCCTAAAAACCAGCTCTTTATGGTCACGATATGACTGTCCTCATACATCAACACAACATCATCTCCAGATTTAGACACAGAAATGTGACTGTAATCAACTTGGAAATGAAGAGTGTCCAGAGCTTTGGAAGGATCGTAGTTGTTAATAGTAGTTTCCCCTCCGTTTTCAGGGATCAAGTATGTGTCTTTTCCAGCAGAGCCTTCAACATAACTTTTCTGAGGACCGAGGAAGAACATGTCATCACCTGGTTCTCCATGAAGTGTGTAATAGTAACTTAACATGACTTCATTCATGTGTTCATCCTGTGCTGTCTGAATTGCAAAGAAACGATTAGACTCTTTATTTCCTGTGTATTTCCCATATCTTGATTTTGATACATTTTTATAACCTGACACCACAGTCACAGAGCCGGCTGGTATGAACATGAATATTTTATTCTGTAGAGTCTGATGCTCTAATTCATGAGACTCTCCCAGACCAAGAATAATATATTGACTTCCATATGTGTCAATATCCCAACACCTCTTTCTAGGCCTCTCATCACTTGATACAAAATAGTTCATGCAGAGCTGAGACTGACCCTGGTCAGCGAGGCAGAAGTCAATTCCTCCTCCATTCCAGGAGGAGTCACCACCACTAAAATCAATGGCACTCATCCCATCCTTTTCCTTTGTGACTGTGTAATATTTGTGATAGTCTGATATCTGTGCAACAAGTCTGTGTCCCTCCTCGATTTCATCATAACGCCAATCGTAAATTAAACTTGCCACATGAATTTCAAAATGTAAAAGCCCCTCCCCAAATCCACGAAGACCAGCAACCATTTTCTCTAAAGGATTAGCATCCTTAGGAAGGCTTTTTAGTTCATTCTGTATGCCCATATAAAAATCATCAATGACCATCCGGATCACTGACAGAGCCACGTTTATAGGCATTATAAATGGTGCCAGTTCAGGCTGAGCAATTTCAACAACATCCAAAGCAACCATACCAACATCTAAGACACCATCAATGTTTCCCAGTGCATCACCTCTCTTAAAATCTTCAACAGCACCGTATATCCCAAATCCAATTCCCACTACTGGTATAACCTTCATAGTACGCTTCATCACACCCTTCATCACACCCTTCATCACACCCTTCATCACACCCTTCATCGTACCCTTCATCACAGGACTTTCCATAACTGCTGTTGCTATTCTTGCCTCTGAGGACAGAGTTTGTTTTGCAATAACAGATGATGCCATAGCTGCTGCTCCATGAGCTGTCTGCAAAGATCCCATTACTCCATCTTTGATGTCACCCTGTTCAAAAGCATGAACAGCTCCTTTCATGCCCAAAAAGAAACCCAACACCCCCACAGCAGTCCCAATGTGTTCTACATGCTTGCTGACTTGATGAGAAGAGTCGGCACTAAAACTCTCCAGATCACGAGCTGCTGTGTCAATGCTGGTCAACATCTTTTCATTGTAGCGTTGAGTCTCTGGAGATAATTCAAACCTAAACTCGCGCGGTTCAGCATCAGTCCCCTCAGACGCAACATTACAAATGAAGTGTCCATTCTCCACTCTGGCCTCCTGGATGTGCAGTCCTCCCACATTTTCACCAAACTTTGCCTTCATCTGTTGGTGGATTTCTTCAGCAGTTAATGTTCTTGCCCTGGAGAAACATGATTCAAGTTTGAAGGAATTCTCCAACTCTGAGGAATATTTTAGGTCTTGTGATGTTACATGACCGTCACTGTAGCCTCCTAATGCGCCAGATGCTGAAGGTTCACTCCAATCTCCTATTTTTGCTTTGAAATGATCATAATCATTCTTTATGGTGTTTTGTTCATTTGAATTACTCTCAGTTATCTTGAATTGTTTTGCAATCTCCAACATTTGAGATTGAACATTGTTTCCTTTTTCTCTGATCCATGATTGGTACAGTTTATTTTCTTTATTTAGGACCATTTTAAGTTTGGCCATTAATTCCTCCTTAGTTGGAGGTTTGTAATTTTGTAATTTGCTAGAACCTTCAGGTGTTGTTGATCCATGAAATCCACGCCTGCTTGGGTCAATCCAACTATGTCCTCTTGCCATTGAATGCTCTTCAAAAAGAAATTTCCATCCTTTCTCTTTAATATTGTTGTCTCTGCTTTGAGTCATATCCAGAGCCATAAGCATCAGAGGAAATGTCCGGAAGTTTCTTGCAGATTCAGATATAACTGAGGCAGTGAAATATGTGGTGCGCCAGGCCTCAGTGTGTATGTTTTCACAAGCTATCGGCTCTCCATGAAAAATATCTCTCACATACTCAGCATAGCGTTCTTTTGAGTTAGGATTATTTTTATCAAGAATTTGTTCTCGAATGTCTGGGTATTTTTCTTTGCCTATCTGTTCAACAATAGATTCCTTAACTTCATTAATTTTTGTCTTTTGTCCTATTTGATTGTTGTTGAGTCTTTTTCCAACTGGATACACATACAGACTTAGAGGATTAACTTCATATATCCAGCCATTGACCATCAGATATGTGGGCTCCTTTTCTCCAGTCTTTGCATAGTGACGGATGATACTTCTGACATCTTTTCCTGATTTGATCTCATGACAGCTGGAAAGAACATCCTTTAGTTTCTGTTCACTTTCTATCCATCCCATATGGTTATTATCTGTTTTTTCTCTTATCACATAATGGTCTTCTATTTGCTGCAGGTTTTGGATGTTAATTTTTTCTGGAAGGGGCAGATCTTCATGAAAGAATCCCCAGGACAGAGCTTCAAGTTCATCACAGGCATTTCGTATTTGGTTATTCTGATTTTGGTCAAACTTCTTAAAAACATTTTGGTCAATAAATCTCTGTGGCTCCTCTGGCCAGCTGTCCCTGTACTTCAGAAAGTCATTTTTTGAACGTTTAGGCATCAGAAAGTTTCTTTCATTGGTAAAAACTGCCTCTCCTCTGCTGCCAGGCTCACTTCTAATGACTACGTCTCCGTTCCTATCGAGGGTTGCTACCACTTTCTTGCTGTCATCTTTATGTTTCCACGGCAGCCCTTCTCTAGAGATCTCCTGGGTGATTTTCTCTCCTGTGTGTCTGACCTGGACCAAAGCATCTCTGAGGTGAAGCTCTGTCTCTATGCCGGCGGTCTCATGGAGCTCCTTCAGCAGGGTTTCAACAAACACTTTATCTGATCCAGTCTCACAGGCCACCACGCTTGTAGTTTTAATTTTATCAGCAGCCCTGGGGGTTTGTTGAATGATTTTGGAAACTTCCTGTGCCGTGTATCCTGCTAGTTTCATCTCTCCAGAGTTTTCTCTCTTGCCATGGCCGACCAGCACCAGTCTGCTGTCCTCTGACAGAGGCACCGACTCACCATGATGCAGTTTTGGTTTTTGGTTTTCATCAAGAACGTAGACAGAGCTAACTGTTGGATGCTTCTTATAAAGATTAATGGCAGCTGTTCTGACGATAGGATCATTCTCCATGATGAGGATCTGCTGGTGGTCATACTGGGTGGTGTGATCTACTGGTCTTTGTGGACTTCGGTAGGAAGAAACTGAGTCAGGTTGGTCCATGACCTGGTAGATCTGGTGCTTCTCCTGGTTTGTTCCCAAGACCACTTTGGAGCCACGGACTGTAAAAACCCGCATGAAGTTTTGTTGGAAGTCTGTGGTTGTGTTTCCATCGAAGGAGAACACCGGTACAGCCTCCAGCTGTGATTCCAACATCAGCTCTGCAAGTGACGATCCAGAAAGGCCAGACAGGCTTCGTCCATCTTCTGAAACATGTCCAAATATCTTCACTACAGTGTAGCTGTCTGTCTCTGGTACACATGAGACATTGTTCAGGCAGTCTCTGCTGACGATTACTGAGTAACGAGGATTCAGGCTGTACTCCTGTTGGACTCTGACATTTGTTGACTTTTCTTCGTCAGTCATGACCAGAAGTTTTCGGCTGTAGCTGTGAGAGATCTCTGAAGCCGTCAGCAGCCAATCCTGCACCTTGTGTTCATCAATAGCTGCCAGGAAGCTCTCAAAGTCCTGGAAAAGAATTTAGAATAAAATTAACATGAACACAAAGCAGATAATCAGGTCAAGATAAGGTAAGATAAAATAATAAAATAATTAAATAATTAAATAATTATTTTTATCACAGATGAATTAGAGGTCATGAATGGTGATCTCAAGACATTCTCAGATTACAGTCGATGTACTTAATTACACCTTACATCACAAAATATTAATATTACATTGTTGAACTGTAGCTTCACAACTTATATCTCTGGTGTCTCTGTGTGTCTTTGCCAGATGTGGTTCCTCACTCCATGTGTTTCACTGTTCAACTTTTGATAACGACTTTGAAGTTGCATTAATGAAAAACTGACTGATTATGGATCCAGTAAAACTGAGTTCAGTTCTTCTAAATTAAAGAAGTGATGTTTCTCATTTTCTTTAAAAATCCACCAACCTGTCGCATGTGGATGATGCAAGCTGTGAAATTCTCACACTCCTGAAGATCATCCAGCAAACTCATCGGGTTTTTGTCAGTGTCCACCCTAAAAGAAGATTAACATGGTTATATCATAGAGTGGTACATGAATTACACAAATTTAGTAAAACCTAATAAAAACAACTTAAAAAGTGAAGTCAAAAAGTTGACTTCAGCTCAAGACGACCTCCTCTAAAAAAAGGGTCAGTCCACCTTGATGTTTTATCATCATACTTACTCCAATAAAAATAAAGCCTCTCAGATTCTTATTGATTTTTATCATCATATCTTCATTTTCTTGATCTAACGTGACATTTGAAGTCCATCCTGTACCAGGAGAAAATACAAATCCATACCACGGTCAGTAACCTCAGCTTTCTGTTTCTGTCATTTAATATACTGATTTTTTTTTCAATTCGTCCAGCTGACATCCTCAAATGTCTGGAACCATCAAATATTTGGCATCTGTGTTTGGCTTTTAATGACTTAATCAATCATTTAAAAAAAGAAACAGTTATCTGTTACTTTTCTGACAATCAGCTAATTGTCCTGGGGTCCGTTTCACAAAGCAGGTTCAGCAAACTCTGAGTGTAACCCTGAACTCTGAGTTGATCTACTCTGAGATAAGAAACTCTGAGTTTCCGGTTCCAGAACAGCTGATTTGAGTTGGTTTAATCAACTCGGAGTAGTTTCACCTGGAGTTATGCGCGTGCACCACAACTATAAAAAGCCAGCATCAATGGAGCCCCGATTCGACGAGTCACCATGGCAACAGGGAAGCGGAGGGTGGCGTTTTTCACCCCGCTTGAACTGGAAATCTTAATGCACTCATATGGCGAGTTTAACACGTTTTTAGAAAGAAGTGCAACACCGCTGCAGCTGCAAAAGAGAGGGAGATGGCGTGGGAGAACATTGCTGCCCGGGTCAGTGTGTAAGTTTAAATGTAGTCCTTTGCGATTACAATAATATTACAGGGGAAAATTGTTTGAATGGTCTCCTAATAAATTATTTCATTTAGGTGCAATCCTGTGAAACTCCTCCTCGATGGCTCTGACAGGTTTATGTCCAAGGGAAACGACAAAGATCAGTAAAAGCCTCGGATTCAGCCTATTCCTTTTTCGGTTACAGAGTTTGTTAATTTTTTGGGGGGGAGAAAATGTTTAGTGCAAACATGTAGCCTATAATAGCCTAAATCTTTGTTAGCTGGCTGCACACAATTGTACTGTAGATTGTAACCGAAACCATTCATTCATTCATTCATTCATTCATTCATTCAGAAGCCGTTTCAGGGCCAATCACACTTTCTGACCGCCCTGCATACAGCCTTACTTAAGTGCGCTGCGTCTCAGTCATTATACAAAAAAAACTTCCATTTGCAAAGAACCGCAGTGCAACACAAAATATCTGATGGGATGTGGGAGCATGACTGCGGTTGGTAATGTTGCAAATGTAAGGATGGATTAGGTTGTGTATGTAGATTATGGACAGGTACCGCTCAAAAAGATAATAATGCAAGAACATCTATGCGCGGTCTGATAACAATCTCCCGACGAATATTTAATTCCTTCATCCACTGGATCGTTAAGAACGAGGCTTAACTCGCCTGCTGACTGAATGAATGAATGAGGAAATCAAATAGCGTGTGTGGCTGAAAGAGGGCGGAGACAGAGAGAAACTCAGGGTTCATTGAGAAAAACCTGGTCCCGACCAGGTTAGGTTCATAGAGTCTGTTACTACGGTAACTGGCCGAGAGCTCAAGTTACCTCTCTCTGTGAAACAGGCTAGAGTTACCCCTCTTAATCTGGTTTGACTTACCTCCCTCTCTGAAACGGAAAACTCAACAGACTCAGAGTTTTCACTAAACCTGCTTTGTGAAAACAGACCCCTGGAGATTTGTTCCAATAATAACTTTTAGTTTTAAAAGTTTTAAATCTATCATGGAGATGAACTGCTTTTTGCAGTGAGAAGCAGCTACAATAATCAAATGCTTTGAAGAAAGGTACAGTGTATTTCAGTGGTTTGCTCCACAGTGTAATCAATATAAAAGCTTAAGATGTTGTTGAGATGAGAGAGTAAATATTTCCTTACCTGCTGCTGGATCTCTCAACTCTGGCCCCGTGGGTGGATGTGTCCCTACAATGAAATATAGTCGTTATTACCTTTTCAATGCACATTTCTTTTTCCTTGACTGAGAAACAGCCAGATGTGGAACCAGTTGGAGTAAACCACAGGTACTAGGTTTAACATTAGCTCATTACATTGTGTTGTTGTGTAAAATCATATTTGTGTCTCAGTGTATCAGTTTCATGTATCCTGTGTGAATCAGCACATCAAGTACTGATTATCTGTTGCTACTCATATAACAAATGCATGTTTAATCTAATACCAAACCATAACCTTGTGTTTGTGAGGATGAACCTTGTTTGTGGTTATTCTGATTTACTTTAAAAAATACTCAGTTAAAAGTCCCTGACCTGTTGGTGTCAGCCATGCCACCATTAGATCAAGGATGTCTGAGTTGGAAAGTACAGAGAACTCCAGACTCGCCAAGTAGATTCAGACATGTTTTGGAGAACACAACAAACTCTTTGCAGCTGACTTTGTTTACCTCCAGTAAGATTTATTTTATCATTTTTGGCCCATATTCAAGGCTTCTTGTAACACAACAGGGTCATCAATATTAATAAATATCAATATGAAGAAAATGATGTACAGAAACGTCAATGACATGTTTGAGTTGATTAAGAATTAGTCATAGCTGAAAACTTGTCTTTCTATTTCTATCAATCATTTAGTGATATAGTGATGACGGTGATGTCTTTAAAGATATTTACAGAAAGTCACAGTGAGATAGAATCAAAAATGAGGCCCCAAGGGTACTAATGCATAGTTTTTCTGTATTATGTGAATATTACAGGTGTACCAACACTTTACCAGATAGTAAAGAGAGATTTATTCAAACATTTATCCAGATACCTTTGGTTTGAGCTCTTGAGCCTTTCATGAAACATTTGATCATGAAGTCCTCTGAGGTGGTGCAGTGCAGCGATGTCGGGCCTGAGCTCCTCCCACTCATCATCTCTCACCTCTGTCAAACAAATGTTATGTTTCAAGACACGATCAGTTGCAGGCTTAGGTGTTCCTTATGCTCATTGTTATTTACTGACTTCTCTCATAAAATGTGAGTTTGACTGCTCCTTAAAAACAAAACAAACAAACAAACAATCCCAGCCGCTCCTCTGTTCTGTTGTTGTACAAAGTAGATGCTGAGTAATAATTTGCTATTGTTTTAAATCCAACTTACTCTCACTGTAGCGGACAATTTAAAAGAACAAGACATAAATGAATGTGTTGAGTGAGTTGGTATTTATCTTACAGTTTTAGTCTCTTACTTTGGTTAAACAAATAGGGCAAATTAAAGCGGTGGTAGGCAACATCTGTTTGATATCAATGATCAATACTGTGGGCCGAGAGGACCGGGCGGAGCTGAGACACAGAGCCAACAGACAGCTGTTCAGAGCTCTGCAGGAGAGGGTCGGTGGCAAACGGGAGCTTCTGGAGGAAGAAACACCGGAATCACTCTGACAACAACTCCTTTATTTGCAGGAGAGGAGCTCAGAGTGAATGTTTCAAACTTTTGAGATTAAAAAGCTGATTTATTTTCACTCCTGCTTCTCCACCCTCTGCAGCAGTGACCCACGAAGAAATCACAGACACACAGACCAGCCAGATGAGAGCTTAGTGTTTGTTTATTTAAACTTATGGGATCAAAAAGTGAATTTGTCTTCACGTGTGCTTGTAAACCTGTGTGCAGCAGCAACCACAGAGGAGTCGACTGCACCGTTTGCAGTAATCAGTCTCTGTCCATGTTGACTGCTGACTGGAGGAGGAATGTAAAGAAAAGGATCGACTTCTCTGGTGAGTACTGTCAGTACTGACGCACAAACACAGCTGATGTCTGTTGGTCTGTGCTCACTCATGATTGTCTCAGTAAACTGTTCTGTGTGTGCACGAGGTGCGTGCTGCTCTTATGCATGTTTACCTACTGCAGCTTCAAGTAATATTTAAATCACCAGAAAGTAGCCTGTAGGGGGAGCGCTTGGTCTTTGTCTCAGTCATTTATGTACAGACTCGACAGTCACTGGATTGATTTCATACACTTTTGTCTTTGCCTGTTCAGAGCAAGCAAGTTTAATTATATAACAGATTTTTGAACAAGGGCAATTCAGTGCGCTTACCCAGATATAAAAGGAAAATATAATATATAATATAATAAATACAATTAAAAGAAGGTACAAAGTACAAAAATAACTATTGAAATAGTCATTCAAAGATAAGTGCTGTGAAAGAAAATTTAAAAAGTACAATTTGTAGAATAACAACCAGGCTTGGGGAGTAACGGATTACATGTAACGGCGTTACGTAGTTAGGATACAAAAAAAAGGTAACTGTAATCCGTTACAGTACAGAAAAAAACATGTAATCAGATTACCTGTATATTTGATAAAAACGGAGATTACTTAGCAGGATTACATTTTAAAATCAAACGGGATATAATACACTGCAGCAGACACACGCACAGTGCGCACGCATTGTGACACTTTACGACACAACACCACAACAAACCAACACGTGAAACGACCACCGGCCTCGATCCGTGTGTAAATGATGTAAGATAAGGACGTTAAAACAGTCGCCAGTGGCTGTTCATCATTATGGCTTATATACTTTCGCTGGATGGAAACTCCTACATCATTTTGCGATTAAATCAGAAAAGAGGAACAACAACATCACGGTACAGAGCAAGTTATGATTCCCATCTGTGAAAATACTGTCATCATCCAGAGACTCGACGTCCAATTTAAAGAAACATCTACAGGTACGAAGATAAACGGCTAACATTTACCGAAATACACAGAAATCCAGTGAGCTAAAGTTAATGTTTGTTAGCTTGCTAACCTGTCAATAACACTGCTACTCCTGCTATCCTCTGCATTATTTGACCTGCTCTGTGCTGTAAATTATAAGGTTTGCCAGTTGGAATATCAGACAAAGTTCCAGGTGAAAGCCTAAAGTTTCAAGAACACTGTATTTTTATTTTATCCAAAACACATCTGGATGAAAGACTGCTGCTGCATCCCGTGGATTTAATGTCAGCAGCTGGTTGTGGCAAAAAGAGCC
>JAJHUR010072606.1:0-11960 GCA_027495735.1 Lutjanus campechanus | reverse complement strand
GCTGTGGAAGTTTGCAGGGAGGAAGCCATTTTGGATCGGTGAGTGACGGTTTTCATCACAGCGAGCTGAACGAGTCAGAGATCCAACAGGCAACAACCTGAAAAACTTCTCCACAAAATAAAACACATTTTTACTGTCACAGGCCTCAATAAAGAACAACTCGGACAAATAGATTTGTTTTAAGCAGCATGAACGTGAGAATTAAAACAATCTGTTCCACCTGTGATGAAAATGTTCTTGCATGACTCGATGAGACCTCGATCTGGATCTTCATCAGCAGTGACTCTTCTTCATGTGTGTCAGGTCTGTCTGGAGGTCCCGGTCGCTGGATGTGGGCCGACGGTCGGTCGGTGTCCTTCTCCAGACTGAGGGGGGCGCCGGCGGGCCGCGGCGAGTCCGACGAGGGTTCGGACTGCGTGCTGGTTGAAAACCCCAGAAGCTGGATTTCTACGAGCTGCTCCCCTGAAACTCAACACACGTTCATCTGCTCATCGCCGGCTCACACTCACTGAGAGACACTGAGCGAATATTTACTGCTACCAGACCTCTGTGAACACCTTAAATCATATTTAATGATGCTGCTCTGTACATTAGTTCTCATATTTTTGTCATAATAAAGACTGCTGCACAAACTGAGATATGAGTCTGTACATTTAGATTTAAATCTGTTTCAAACAGCGGTGGAATGTAACTACTTTCTACATCTACTCCACTACATTTTGGAGGGAAACACTGCACCTGGAAGCTTTAGTTACTTTACAAAGTCCCTGTTTTCCTCTTTCCTTCTCCTGTGTCTCCTGTCGTCCCCTGTCTGTGGGCGTGCCCGCCCGCCAACCCTTCTCTCAGCAGCCAATCACCTGCACACCAGCCTGATTGTCTGCACACCTGACACTCTTCAACTCATCAGTCCAGCAGTATTTCAGCCCTGGTTTCTCTCCCCCTTCCTGTCAGATCGTTGCTTCAGTCAGTTTGGTATTTAGTTCTCTAAGCCAACAGTATTGTACGTAACAAGTTTATCTCTTGCTGTGCCTGCAACTAATGCTAGTTTTCCTGCACTGGAGACACTGCTCAGTGCTTGAAGCTCTCGCCTCTCCTGCCACTGTGGGCTGTCAGAAGTCCACTTGATGCAGCTCAAGTCCAGTTCAGCAGATGGCAGCACAACCCCACAGATTCCTCTGGTGACTCCTGCAAGACTCATGTGATTCCAGCAGTAAGTTCAACCTCTGATATTAAAATGAGATAAAGAGAAAAAAAAAGAACAGCACGATGCTGACCTCTGCAGCGGCAGTGATTCCCAACCTATTCCTCCAAATAACTGAATCAATGGTTGAGAACAAAAACAGCAAGACAAAGTTTATTTATTCAGTACATTTCCGTAAGGCAGATCACATTTACAAGACATTTAAACACTAATTAAAATGTAAAAAGAACCGACAAGAACAAGAAACTGACAAGATGAAAACAGAGAAAGTAACACAGGTTGTCCAACAGTGCATGAGTGTGCTGGGTGATTAAATTCTGCTCATCTGTGTCCTGTTAACACAGAATTAACAGACTTTAGTTTAGTTTGCATTACAGTGTCATTTTCAGGTCAGTTTGGGGATAATCTGACTCATCAGATGCACACTGCAGGTATAAGTCCTGCTGTTGGCCGCAGTATCTTGGTGTCCACTATCTGCAGTTCATGTTGCAACCTACCTGCCAAAAACAGCAAGTTAGCACCTGGGACGCTAATAGTACAAACATAATCAAGCTAGCTGTTAGCTTTTCTTTTGCAGTGATGAAGTCATTTCACTACCAGAGCAGCTTGTCCTCCAACGTGCAAATGTTCCACCAAAACAAGTTCCCCCTCGATGCTATTTTGCAGCTGCACTGTTGCTGCTTCCTGAGCTTAGCTCCGCCCAGACACATTTATGATTGGTTTAAAGAAATCAAACAAGGCAGGGCTTTTTCCCCCGTATACCAGAATCTGCATGTGTGGAGCCCGACCTTTCAGAATCCACGGTGGCCATGAAAAATGTGAAAGTACGTCTCCAGAGCCAACACTTGATTTGTCCGTTCTGGGCTCCTGTATAAACATGACGGTGCAACATGGTGGACATCATGGAAGGGCTTCAGTTTATGTAGATAAAAACGTCTCGTTCGTACGATTCTTCAGGTGATTATACACTAATTAAAACATATATAATATTATATTCTATTTCTGCCAATAATTCCTCCCAAATCTTACACTCTTAACCTTTACAGCACGTTTTGACATTCATGAAACAGAGGAATTTTCTTCTCTTTTTCTTCTGGTGTTTACGTCTGGAACAGGACGATGACTCTGACTTCACTGTGTCCTGTGTGTCCTCCTCATCATCAATGCAACTTCTGAGCTTCATTTGACCTGCACAGAGAATTATATAAGCAAATGGGTAAAACAATAAATGAACAAACTGCTGCGAGTGAGAGATGCATTAGCTTTCTTACCCATGTGACTCTCCAGTTGAGACACAAGTTCACGCTGATTTATATTGAGGAGAATATCTCGTGTGACATGTAAAGCCTTCTCACATTCATAGTGGTTGGTCACTAACGTTGCGATGTCAATGGTGTCTTTATCTTCCAGTCTGCCCCAAGGAATGGGTTCATACCTGGAGTCAGTGTAATGTCTTAGTCTGAAAATAAATTCTTTAAGATCAGCTGTGCCAAGTTTATCCAGGATGTTCTTGATTAACGGGGCGGGATTCTGCAAAAGAGAATAAATTACAAAATAACATATTAATGTTTGACCTAATACCTCTCATTTTTATCTATATTTAATCTCATTTTTATGCTTTTACTTTAACTATACAATGACAGCAATATAATGATACACTGAACTATTACCACAACAGTTTCTTTCCTCTCCTGTGAAGTTGGTCGCAGGTTATTTTCCAGAGTTTTCTCCAGTAGCAAACTTGTCTTAATGCTTTCTTGTTTTTGGAATTCGGAAAAAAAGGACGACCTGATGCTTTCACTGAGCGACATGCTATTTTTCAGTCGATCGAGCTCTTTCAGAATCTTTACAGCGGGACCCTTTTTCAGCTTCAGATCCAGAAAGTCCTGCTTCTTAAAGCAAATAAGACAATCTCCAGACACGTCTTCCTTTTGGAATCGTTTTGCCTTTTTGCTGTCGATCTTCACATGCTGCCGTAACCACAGGCGCACCTGCTCCTTGGTCCAGTTCTCCACATTACCTGGGAACTGTGACTCAGGTTGTGATCCTTCTTTAAGTCTTTCTAGATAAGATGTGATTTTGACGGCAGGTCCATGTTTTATTCCCAACTCTAATATATCTTTCTTTTCAAAGTCATCTAGAACCTCTCCAGACACGTCC
This sequence comes from Lutjanus campechanus, assembly GCA_027495735.1. Classification (NCBI taxonomy): domain Eukaryota; kingdom Metazoa; phylum Chordata; class Actinopteri; order Lutjaniformes; family Lutjanidae; genus Lutjanus; species Lutjanus campechanus. Next base: position 8,599 of record JAJHUR010072606.1, on the reverse strand, counting down.
TCTTCAATAAATATGTCTGCACAACTCTGATGAACTTTGACCTCTGTCATCAGCCAGCGGTGGACGTCTTCTTTGGTCCATGATTTAATATCAGGCGGTGGCGCAGTTGATGACTGGCTCATTTCGGATCAACTAAAAAAGAAACAAAGAAAAAAAATGCAGTATGATAAAAGCTCAACAAAATGGACAAGTTAGAAACCACAGGTAACCCAACAGCTGATTTTTGTTTTCATTTCATGTACAGACACAAATCACCAAATTAAAAATAAAAAAGACCCAATAATAATAGGTTTAAAAATGTCAGTGACAAATTGTCAATATAAATCAGACAATACAAACAAATAAGACCTAAAGGGAGGGTGTTCCACAGTTTAGGGCCACAGAAACAGAAAGTGTATTAGGTTTAGGTGAGGAACATAAGGTCCAGGTCAACGCCAGGATGAAGCAGAACATCCTACAAGTTCTATGAGCACTGCCCTGAGCTGCTTCAAACCAAGACTGGGATCTGCCATCCACCAATCTGTGCCTTCATTGATGACCCAACAGTGACCACTGAGTCGGTGCATGCAGGCAGATGGACCCTGAAGGGACTGGAGAGGCTGATCAGATGGGCCAGGATGTTGTTCAAGCCAGCAAAATCAAAGTCCTTGGTGTTGAAGAAAGGCAGAGTAGTGAACAAGCTCTGGTTCACTATCTCAGAAACACCAAACCCTACCACTCCAGGTCTTTGACAGCTGCTTTAGAGATACAACATCCATCAAGAGCACCTGCGAGGAGCTGAGAAGGTGGTTGAAAGATGTTAACAGGACAGGCATTCCTGGGAAATTCAAGGTGTGGATCTACCAGCACAAGATTTTGCCAAGGATCCTGTGGCCACTGCTCCTCTATGAGTTCCTGATCTCCACCATCTCAGACTTGGAAGTGAGAGTCGGCTGTCAGCTGAGGAAATGGCTAAATGGCTCTGTGGAAACACCGGTAAACTGAGGTTCAAGGAGGATTTCAAGGTCTAAGGGAGGTGCTGCAGGTCCGGGCGTCGACCCTAAAGTCTCTAGAGCCAGGTTTGCAGTCAAGGCCAGCAGGAAGTCATGGCTACACCAAGGACTGGGAGCAGGGGCCAAAGGACGGGCTCAGCTAGGCCACATGGCATCAAGTTCTTGGTCCAGGCTGTCTATGATGTCCTTCCCAGCCCATCCAAACTACACCAGTGGGGCATGATTGACACACCAGCGTGCTCCCTTTGCCAGGGAAAGTGGACGCTGGAGCACATCTGGAGCTGAATGTGTTCCAAAAAAGTTATGACAGAAGCAACAAAAGACTGTGAAAGTTGTTTAATGCTCCAAGAAGACATTTTGGAAACATTCCACAGGTAAACAGGTGAACTGGTAACAGGTGACAGGATCATGATTGGATATTAAAAGAGCCTTGAAAGGCTCAGTCATTCACAAGTATGGATGGGGTGAGGTTCAACACTTTCAACTTTTCTCAACACAAAAGTTATTTATAGATTTCACCATCTACAATCCATAAAGAGGAAAAGGACCATCCAGATTGTTACCAGCACTAACTTCTAAAGACAGCAGCTGTGATGGTATGGGGGGTGTGTTAGTGCCCATGGCATCATGGGTAACTGTCACATCTGTGAAGGCCCCATTAATGCTGAAAGGCACATACGGGTTTTGGAGCAACATATGCTGCCATCCAGACGACGTCTTTTTCAGAGACGTCTCTGCTTATTTCAGCAAGACAACAAGCTCGAGTTCTCCTCCCTCCATCACAGCTGCTGCTCACTAAACAACGATATACTGTATATTAGCATCACCATCACCAGAAAACCAGTTTACTGTCGCAGCTGTTTAATAAGTACATGGTTTATTTTCTATCATCACTTTGGTTGCCTCAACTTAACTTCACACTTGTGACCATTCACAATCTGATTGGCTGATTCTGTTTTTTAAACAAACAGGCTGTTGATGAACTGCTCCATGACTTGTAAATAGACCAGATAAGGTGGCTGAAGCAGGATGTGGTGACAGAAAAGCCTCGGTCACGTCGGACAGTTTCCAGCAGCCTTCAGAGTGTACACAGGAAGTGACAGAAATATTGACATCCTGTTAGAACCAACAGATGGTCGCATTAAAAGCAGTTTTGGCAGAAGACTGGGCAACTAATCTACTGGAGAGTAGATTTTAACTAAAACCCCAATTCCAAAAAACTTATGTGTAGAGACCTGTCCAGACCGTCTCCTGTCTGGACTGCAGGCAGGTCAGTCTGGTACCTGAACTCTTTTACTATGAAGACACACTGTTGGAACACGTGCACGATGTGTCTTAGCTTGTTCAAGATGAACCAGGCCTGGAGGTGACCGTCACACAATGCATACTGGTCAGATTTGTGTCCGACTTGATCCTGACTTCATCTGAAATCATGCACACATGGGCAATGATAACTGCATGAGATCAGGGCTGCAGTTTTTAGAGTCAGGTGCCACAGTTGCTCTTCAACAACTGCAAACATTTGATGGTCACCTGATCAGTGAGCTGAGAGGCTTGGATCGGCTCTTAAATTTGACTAGAAACACCATGTGTTGTAGAGAAATTGTAATTTACTAACTATAATATTTAACGCTAGATATATTAGTCTTATGCAGTGCAGTGTAGGTTTAATGAGTTAACAAGTACATACTGTGTGGTTAATAATAATAATAATTAAGGTTATTTATATGTCACTTATCAAAACGAGTCATCACAAAGTGTATGTTTTAATTCTTTAACTATCTGAACGTGATTGATGCAGCCTACAGTTTGTTCTAACAGGATGTTAATATTTCTGTCACTTCCTGTGTACTCTGAAGGCTGCTGGGAACCGTCCGACGTGACGTGACGTGGCTTTTTGTCACCACATCCTGCTGCGGCCGATCATCTCTATTTGATTAGGGAAACAGAATCAGAGGTGTGAAGTTTAACTAATAAACCATGTGCTTTAAATGTTGTCTGTAGATGTTAATGCTAATAAATATGTTTGTTTTGTGAGCAGCAGCTGTGAGCAGTGATGGAGGGAGAAGTGGAACTTTATTGATCAGTTCACCAGACAAGTTCAGGAGTTATTTTCGTCCTCTCTGCCCTTTTTTGTCTGTCCAGGAGGAACTTTTCTTTCAGCTTGAATTTCTAATCTCCACCTCTGGGTAGCCGGGGTCATGCAACATGGGCTTGTGTTCAGTGCATCCTGGTACGTTTAAGGACTGCAGCACGGCTCTGTGAGCAGGAGAGCTCAGCTTTTTCTGTCAGTATAGCAGCACTGAGGAATTTATTACTTCAGGTGACTATGTTTACCATCAACACTGACTGACATCCACATGAAAAGTGCTGAATTTTCCCTTTCAGCTAAATAAACTTGTTAAAAATCCAGTTGCATCAGCTGGAAAATGCACCGTCACAAGAGCCTTTACACATAAATAATTCTGATATTTGACCTTTAAAACACAAACAGTAGCTGCTGAATTTCACAGAGAAACTCAGTGGTCAGTTATAATTGATTAATTGATTAATTGATTATGAGCCTGATATTAATACGGGTTTTAAAGTGTCATTACGGAATCCAGATTGAAACATTTCAAATATGTTGTTATTTTCTAGAGTGGACAGGAACTGCTTGGACATTAGTTTTTCTCATATTTTATTCGGTCTGTAGTTATCTGGGAGGACGGATCCAGCCAAGGTTTTTTTTTGTTTTTGTTTTTATGGCAGTGGGCGAACACAGTTTTAAAATAATCAGGGACACAACTATTAGATCGATATTGATGCTAAAATCACCACAAATAACAACTTTGTCATAATTTGAAACTCAAGCTGATAAATATTCTGTAAGTTCTACTTTAAAAAAAGTGCCAGGTGCTTCAGGAAGGCAGAAAATTAGAGCAAAAGTTATTGACTGGAGAGAAAAGTTAGAAAACAACAGGTCTTACCGGTGAAATAGTTGGAGAAGTTTTGTTTGGAGTGATGATCCAAAGCACAAAGAAAATCACATGATGTCAGAAGGACAAAAGTTAAATCCAAAGAAGATTATTTAATTAACTGTGCATTCAGGATTAATCTCCATAAGAGTAAAATAAAGATAATGAAAAGTCTGAACACAGGCCATGAAGGTTGCGCCCAAAAACTCCCCAAAATTCTTTTTCCTCGTTGAAACACCTTTTATAGAGCTCTGATCGAGGGAGGAGATCAATGTTTTCAACCAATCGGCCTTTCACACATTAGACATACGTTAAAATCAAAACTCTTCATTGGCGAATTTCGAATGCATCACTGAAATAAGGTCGGTAACTACTTACACACATGCACACAATCTATTTTTGAGAAGGTGTCAGACAAAAGCAACAGCTGCAGAAAGAGAAAGTCTCAAACTTTCATGAACACACTTCAAACATGAACATACATGTTTCCTGAATAATACTTACACACCTTTACTTAAAAGGCATTTTCAATGCAGCACTTTTACTTGTAACAGAGTATTTTATTACAACTTTTGTCCAAGACCTGAATCCTTCCTCCACCACCGGCTTCAAATTCAGCTTTTTGCATTAAAGTGATTTAAATCTTGGCACCAGTTTCAGCTGAATGTCTCTGATATTCATAAAGAAAACATGTTTTAATGACCTGTAAGTAATTTTTTTAAAACATAATTGATACCATGTTTTTTATCTTCTGAATTAATCTGTGTTTTATCACCCTGCTCTCATCCAGAGAATCTGTCAGAGTCACAAGTTTCAGAATAATCTGTGAAGTCAGCAGGAGAAAGTTTATTTAGATTGTAGGTTCTCAAACTGTGGTACGAGGACCACTGATGGTAGACAAGCTGTCTCTAGTGGTACACAGTCAGCAGGTCAGCAGTCAGAAATTTTTAAATGAAATAAATTCATGTTAAAACATATAATACTATCAAATTACCACATGATTTCAAATGAAAATAACATAAAATATGAGGATTTCCTGTATTTCCTGACTTTTTATTTCAGCATCAGCCTGTTAGGAAGTCACGATCATGGTGTGTAGTGTTAAAACATCATCCACGATAAACTGTGATGGCAAGATGGTGAGCAGAGGTGAAATTAAGAGAATAAAAATGGAAAATCACTACAGTCGTGGCTCCAACCGGGCACTCTAACAAAGAAAGGTGCAGATCAGAGGATGACTATTCTGAACAATCATTAAAATTAAAAATGAAGGAGACGTCAGTGAACCAAACTCAGCTGCTCATGGCTCATCACTTCTCCACAGCAGCTGCTGGAACCAAACAGCACAAAACAGACGAGATACTTGGAGACAAATAATGACGTCTGTGTTCAGCTTCACTGTTAACTATCACATGAAGTCATAGTTATTATTAGATTATGATGAGCAACATGCAGAAGTTCATACATCCTGCATTAATTAATTAATTTATCATTATCCCTGTTCTGGTCTTGCCAGTGATTCAGTGTTGTTAGTGACTCCTGCTGGTTATTTACCATAGTGCAGTGTTACTCTTCTGACTCTGCCAGTTATTCAGTGTTCTTTAGTGACTCCTGCTGGTCATTTAATGTAGTGCAGTGTTTGAGTATTGACATTGTGTAACATGTGCTCATGTGTGTTCATCTGTAGCCATCCTTCGTTCATAGCCCTTGAGGAGGCATTACCTGTAAGTTCATACATTCTGAGATTATGTATCTTTGATATGAGCACATTTTCTTGACCACATTTATATTTTGATGTTTGTGAATTTAGTGATTTGCTTGGGATAGCCTTTCTTGGTTTATGTATACATTATGTCCTAACAGATTAGTTAATTAATACTCCATTAATACTGTAATATTTATCTTGTTTAGTACTTACCTGCTGGTCATGCTCATGTAATATGATAATATGTAAGTGTAATTTACCACTATTTGTGTTTATGTATTTTTCAGTTTCACACTGTTCATACAAGTAAAGCATCTCAACATCACAACATGGTCCTGAGAATTACTGTATGGACGTGTTTAACTTGCTGGATAACTGAAGGGGGAAATTCAGTGAGGCCAGTATAGTCCCCTTATTATAAAGTGTCACAGGTGATCTGTGCACCACTAATCGCGTTTCCATTACAGCTGTTCGCAAAATAAAAGCGATATTTCTGAAATGTCGACAAAGTCCGAATGCGACTTGCAGGTGTTTCCATAGAACGTTGTTTTGCGAACTAACCGTAATTCTCGTAAATTCTCGTCCGTCCTGTCCTGCGAGACTTGAGGAAAAATGGCCGAAAGCGTCGTGCGGCTCCATGGCTACGGGACACTGATCTCAGCTGCCGCTACAGCTGTTGCTGTACTTATTATGAACAGATGTGTTTTTTACCATGTTTTATATTTTGTATTTAGGGAACATCTGCCAGGGGACAACAGATGGAAATTAGCCTATGGCTACAATCTGGCTTGTTTACGTCTCTGCACTTTGTATATGACGTTCATCAACTTGTACTGTCCCTTCAAATAAATAAATAAATTGAAGAAGACGAAGGCAACACCTTATTCAAAGGCGAAGCCCTTATGTGTGGCAGCGGCCACGAATAAGGGATTTCTGGGAGAAGATTGTGTGTGAGGAATTCACTACCAGCAACTCCGTCTCCTCCTCTGTCCACACGTACCGCGCCATCTTCCTCGAAATGTACTGGTCGCGTGACCCCTACGTCATGTCCCTTGACCGCCCCGGTGACGTGTAAATGCGAAAAAAGTGTTTCCATTACACTTTTGCGATACACTTATATATCGACACGTCTGAAAAACCACCTCATGAGAGCGTAAAAATGTTTTAGCGATATTTGACAGGATTTTCGAAATATAGGTGTTTCCATTACCAGTTTTTTATTGCGATATTTAGGTTTTGCGCATTTCTAGGGGTAATGGAAACGCGATGACTGTGAGCTGTCAGGAGTCAGAAGTCCAGTTCCATGTTTATAAAACCATCCTGAGTGTAGCTGCTGTGGGTCGATCAGCAGGGGGCAGCACAACATCAACTATACTTCTCACAACACTGACTGTTCTGATTCCAGCAGGAGAGTGAATCCCTGATATCAGAACAAATAAAAAACATAAATGATCATGATTTTGGCTTCTTGAACACACAAGATGTGGTCCGTTTATCTCCAATGAAGAAGAAGAAGAAGACTCCACTTTCACCTGGTGAGTAAACTAACCAGAATTAGCTGAAGAACAACAAACATTTCATTGTCTGTCTGGTAGCTTTAGCTAAAAGAAAGCACTGCTACATTATATTTTATGACAAACCAAATGCAATAACTTCCTCTGTTTTTTGATACCACACAGTTAGTTTCACTGAGAATGTTATGATCGGACTCTTGGCTCTGTTCACTATCACACCATGGCCTTTTTACATCTGCCATTTTGTTACAAGAGCACAATGACTCATCAAAAACAAACATTCAGCTTTATCTGCTTTCAGGATACACTGGTTGAAGCAAGCTAACGAGCAAGCTAATGAGTTAGCAAGCTAGATTGAAACAGCAGCAGTTGGCTGAGGCAAAAAATAACACTCAGATAAATAGGCATATTAGAAAGCATAAAATAATATTATTTTTTATTATCAGTTTATTTATATTTTATTTGTATGTTATACTACTTTCAGATCAGGTAGGTTGAAATAGGTAAGGTAGGTTTGTCCAGTTTAAACATTAGCTTAATTAACAGTAAGTACATCAGACCAAAATGCAGTTTACTTTCATGTGTGATGAGTAACTTCTGTGCTGCAGGTCTTTATGAGGCTTCTCACATCCACCATTTTGTCAGAACAGCACAGTGACTCAGCAAAAGACAAACATTTGGCTTCCACCCACTTTCCAGATAATCTGGTTGAAACAGTATATGTGAGTATCAGATTATTCAGCTATGTAAGTTTTGTGAATGTTGTTTTTCTGTAGTTTGTACTGAGAACTTTGAAACTGGCCTAGCTAACGAGTTAGCAAGCTAGCTTTAAGCAGAGAGTTAGCTGCTCGCACAAAATAACATTACCAACATTACTGTTGGTTGTCTGTCAAGTCTCTGGGCAAATTATAGATTTTCTATGATTAGCAAAAAGCATAGTGATGTTGCTTTCTTTCTCCTTTTTTTTCTTAAATCTAGCTAGTATTCAAAATCATTTTTACTTTCATGTAGTAACTTCATGGCACACCCAAACAATATATTTTACATCCACTGTTCTGTTACTGTTCATAACTCCATGACTGAGCAAAAAACAGGCATTAATTTCATTATTTGTACATTTATTCATAATTTAGTGACTATGTTTTTGCATTGCTCTTTACAATATACGTGAATAATCTTTGTGATAATTTGCCAAATACTGTGTCCCATTTTTATGCCGATGATACAGTTATTTATTGTTCATCTCCAACAGTATTACAATGCTTTGAATATTTGCAATCTGCTTTCGATGTTGTACAGTCCCGCCTGAATGAACTTAAACTAGTGCTAAATGCGGATAAGTCAAAGGCTATGCTCTTTTCAAATGGCAAGCAGCTCCCATCGAACATTCCCAGGCTGTCAACTGTCCAAGGAGCTGAAATTGAATTGGTC